>BQNB010085638.1:0-18526 GCA_026074375.1 Tanacetum coccineum
CATGGCCACATGTTCAATGTTGCAAACTTTTAAAAAAAAATTGCACTAACAATGTTCTCGCATAAAATTTCAAAAACTATGCATGACAAGCTTTTGACAACTTTGTTTCCAAAAAAACCATCCACATCTCTACTATATAATGCACTATTAACTTTTTTTCACTATCGTGTTAATTCATATTTAAGTTGATATAGTTAAGAAGTTGGAAGTTACTAGAAGAACACAAATTAGGTTGGTATATTGTGATATTTTATTTATTGTGTTTTTTGATTTAATAATCTATTGTGTAATTATATTTGTTTTTCGTATATTTTGCATATCCATCTCATTCTTTATTAAGAGACCGATTAGAGATGTTCAATCTTCTAAAAAATAGATTAAGAGACGAGATGATAAAATCCTTTGAGCGGGTAAGCCCTCTTAAACAATAAAGAGAAACTAGACTTTGGAATACTTTTCTTTTCTTAATATTATTTCTAAATGCACCAAATATAGTTTATAACAAAAGGGATAATTCTTGAAATGCCCCATGCCCTTAGTGATTTTGCCAAATTGCCTCATGCGACTTGAAAATTCCCTAAACGCCCCATGCGACTTTAACGACTCATACGACTTATGCAACTAGAGATAAAATTACCAAATAACCCTTTACCTAATCACTGGGTGTACTTTTGCAAGTACATTTGTGTAAGAGTTTACCAGTGTACTATTTATGCGACTTTGAAAATAGTTTTATGCGACTTGTCCTTTTATTTTTTTTAAACCTTTTTAATTATTATTAAAGTAGTACATTTGATTTGACTTTTTATGCGACTTTCCTATTTTTTTATTTTAAAATTTTTTTAAGTATTATTTAAATAGTATCATTTGATTTGACTTTTTATGCGACTTGTACCCATATTATTATTTAAAGAGTACTTTTATTTTTTTATTTTTTTATTAAAACTTTTTTATTTTTAAATATATACAAAATTATTTTTTTTAAATCAGAAAAAATAATAAAAGCTTTGAAACCCAGAAAACACACACACGAACTTGTTTCAAACCCAAAAACACACACACGAAAGCATCGTTTCATACCCAAATTGATATCCCTAGATCTTGTTCCACATTAATCATCCTTTCTAATCAAACATGTAAATCGTCATGAATCCTATCGTCTTCATCAAATGTTATTCAACAGATTTACAATTGGTGGTTAGGGATGTTATATTGTAATCGTGTTCATCAAATGGTATTAAAAACAATTCGTGTGTTAGGGATCTAATATTTTTCAATTGAAATCTTATACATCCTTGTTCAAACCATGTTGTGGGCTAAGGTAAATGAACATTTATATTCGCTTTCAATTTGGGTAGTATTGCAATAAATCTGATTTGATATTAGTACACTTTGGTAGTTTGATATGTTATGCGACTTACAAACTAGAGGAGGGCTTCATTTAAGTGCTCTGTGTTCGTATTGAATTATGACACGACCCTTACTTACTGTGTTAATATTTTATTAGAAGTTTTAAAAGTTGTGTGTGTAAGTAATATGTCAGTATAGTTAATTGTTCTGCGACTTGTAAATCCCATAATAAATTCCATTTAATTTTGCTGGGCTGAACTATTTTGCAATGTGTGCTGAACTATTTAACCAGATTGTATTTTTTTGACATAAATACAACAATATTGGCCTGAAATATACTTACAAAAACATTTGTCAAAACATATACAAGTATAGCATGTCTAGTTAATCACTTAATAAGAAAAAACACCTCCCATGAAATATGGTAACCAACCATGACATGTTATTTGCCAGAAATGTTTGCTGGGCTGAACTATTTTGCAATGTGTGTTGAACTATTTTGCCTTGTGTTGATATAAGTTTTGAGTGAATTCTAATTTTTGTATTTTTTTTGACATAAATACAACAATATTGCCCTAAAATATGCTTACAAAAACATTTGACAAAACATATCCAAGTATAGCATGTCTAGTTAATCACTTAATAAGAAAAAACACCTCCCATGAAATATGATAACCACATTGACATGTTATTGGGTATTGTAAATTGTTATTTTCCAACCACATTAACATGACAGTCATTAATTTTTATTCCTTTTGTTGCCTTCACTTCTATTTAAGAGGTTTATCAGTTGTGATTTAGCATACCAGAAACAAGCATCCTTTCCTAAAATAGCCTTGTGTAAAGCCAAACACTTAACCATTTTAAGCACTTGTACCATACCATGTCTACTCTTTTAGAACTTTCCACCATTGCAAAGTCTAATGACCTCAAGGACATGATGGTAGTCCTATTTGAAATTGAGAATAAAAAAGACTTAATCACTGCTCATAATATGAACATAATTGCTGAAAATTTGGCTACACGTGTAGGGAGAGGGAAATGATCATTCATGAGCTTGATAACTGTCTTGGTAGTACAACTGCTTATGAGAGTTCTAAGTTGTTGAGGGAAATGAATGATACTGATCTCGCCAAAACAAGGTCTTTAATGGCTAGCATAAGTCACATCCAAATCAAGGTCCTCAAAAGATTTCCTTTTTGGTTCAACTTACGTCTAAGTAATTTGATCTGCTGGATAGCTATGGTGTTGTGTGCTCTTTTTCAAAGCTTCTGTCATGTTGGTCCTTTAAGTTGTTGTGTTTAAGTTTAGTTGTGTTATGTTTAATCGATGTTGTCTTTTAATGTAGTGCAAGTGCATGCACGAATCTTAACGTTGTCTTATGTATAATTATCGTTGTGTTATTTCAATGCATGTATAAATCCTACCTAATGAATGGGAATGTTATGTTTAAAAATAATACCATTGTCATGCATTGTTATTAAATTTTGTATTATTTATTTCATTTAATTTTTTTTCTAGGAATATGAAGCCAAAGTTATTATCAGAAGTAAATTGAAGTACTTTAAGTTAATCAAATAAAAATTGGATTATAAACGAATGAAGTCGTTTAGGACCACATGTTTTGGCAGATGGTTAGATTTATCCTATTTTGATCATCAAGCACATATGATTGATTATATGCTACAAAAACAATGCCAGGTTAATGATTCTCATTACGATATGCCGTTAACATATTATGTCAATGGACGAGGTTTACATTTTGGTCGACAAGAGTTTTCTCTTATCACGGGGTTTAGGTTTGGAGCAGTTAGTTTTAGCTGCTATAGTAAGAGGACATGAAATTTAGAGATAGGGTGTTCCAGCATAGGGTAGGTTTAACCATAACAAGCTTAGATTTACTTGGTGTTATTGAGGATGAGGAGTACTTTAGCAAACTATGTGACGCAAATGCTATTCGCGTTTGTCTTTTGTTATGCTTAGAGGTTATCTTTATGGGTCGTTTGCTGGTTACCGAAGTTGATGACACACTAATGAGGCTGGTTGATAGTTTAGAATCATGGAATGCCTTTCCTTGGGGTGAGCATATATGGATGCATTTGTATGATGAAATTATGAATGTAGTATCTAACATCAAGAGTGAGCACCTTGAAGGATTGCATAAATCACCCAAGTATGTTCCTACTTATACATTGTCTGGTTTTGTTTGGGCATTCAAGGTCAGTTATTAAGTCATTAGTGTTATATATTACATACGATTACCTACTAGAAATTTTATATTTTATCATTAAATTGAAGGTTTGGATTTTAGAGTCCTTTGAAAGGAGCAATCATTGGTGGAATAAAGTGGCCAAAGCTATTCCAAGAGGCATAGGATGGTCTAAAAAGGCTGTCTTTACAAGATCGGATTATCGCACCCTATTTGCAAGGTGGTATTACCTCTGACAGTTTGAAAGATTAGATAAATGTTTAAATAAACACTGATAAAAAGGGAATTGTCATGTTGTAGGATTCAAATCCCATTGTTGATCTTAGACCTACTTTAGCCGAGTACAAATCTGAATGGTGGATAAGTACCAATGATTATCTGCAAGTGTACGTACCAAGGACTCCTATCAGAAACCATGATATTTTTTATGCGTATCTCCAAAAGGTGTCTGCTGGCCGCAAATGTAACAGGTTATGTAAACTTATAGTAGCGACCGAAGACTAAGTTCCTAGGAGGTCAACATAAGCAGTGTTAAGGATTGTATTATTAAGGAGTTAAATTCTCGTATTTTCAAGCTTGAGGCTATTATTTAGGTTATAATTTGTATTGTATACTTCTTAACTTTTAAATAAAAAATAATAGAATTATTATTGACAATTACAAAAACTCTGTAGGTTCTTGGTCGAGAAAGAAATGGTGATGTTGTTGAGAAATTGCAGTTTAGTGATGATTTTTTTCATGTTAGCGTCGAATTTTGCAATGAACTAAATCAGAGCTTTTCGCTTAAATTGTTTGATGTGCATCCATTATTGATATATGTAGCTGGACACTATTAGATGCTGACACCCAAGAAGATTTGATGAGGAGTATCACCATCCTCTATTTAATATCTTTGTATTTTGTATAAAAATTACCATTGTAATAATTCAAATGATGTTAACCCAGAGAACAGAGGATTACCATGATTAGAAAGGAATATTAAGAGGCTGTTAAAAAGACAGAAAGAAAGTATATGTAGAAGAGGAGAGAATGAATGAAGAGGAAAAAGGGTTGAGACTGGAAAGACAAAAAGGGTAGAAGTATTAGAAGAGGAATCATGGCGCTGAAGTTAAGAAGCATTGTACTATATATAATAGGGATCATAGGAAAAGGTCATACGCACTTAGGAATTCTGATCATATGAAACAAGCAATAGCGTGGTGGCGCTCCCGCTCCTAAGAAGAGAAGTCATTCTGTAGCTGGTAGAACAAATAGTTGGTGGAAAGTATGTAGAAAGTTTGATAAGAAAAAACAGTCTTTTGGCTTGGTTGATCGAGATATGACCGAATTCCTAAAAATGTTAAACCTTTGGTTGAGGTATAAATTTATTAAGTTTAACCCAAATATTATATCAGAATATTTCCTAATATAGTTACACTTTTATGTAGGATCTTTCCCGAATTAACAGTGCCATAGACAATATATAGTTTAACCCAGCCATCTTAGATGTAAGTTTCCTTGGTCTAAAGAGGTCTGTGTAGATTGACAATTTTGGGAGTCTTTAGTATGCTTAGATCCTCCTAGACAGGGATGGCTTTTGGATGAAGTAAGTAACTTTAACTTTTTATTTAACATTTTGGTAGCATTCAAACATTGACTTATGATATTGACATTTATTCTATTTCTGTTACAAGCACATTGATTTGTGGGTGGACTACATGTGGCATGTGCGACCAAATGATGCTAATTGGGCCATGGTTAACAGTTACTTTGTTCAACTACTACTTCAAAATGCAATGCCACTTTGGTGCGTTAATGGAGAGAGGTATTCTATACCATAGACTGAAGCTGATAAGGTATTTACTTGTATACAATTTACGTTAATGCTTTGTTGTAATACCTTTAGAACTAAATCTAGTAATTTAAAACCATGTAGGTTTTTATTCCAATAAATGAACCTTGACAACATTGGTGTCTTGCTGAATTTGATATCGTGTCCGGTGTGGTAACATTCTATGATAGCGGTGACAATTACAATTTGGAATGTCATGATTGGTACATCCGGACAAGGGACTGCTTACAGGTTATTAGTTTATTCTAATATTATAGTTAATCATAAAAAATAGAATACTTTATTATGGTGTTTGACAACGAAAATTTATATGCTTATGTTTAGGTACGTCTGCCAGAAGTTTTAGAGCTACTTAATGTCTTTGATAAGAAAGGAATTGCTAAAAGTACGTACCAAATTACATTTACTATTGCCGAGAACGTGCCCAAGCAGGGGGTGTCTTTGGTGACTGTGGGGTCTGGGTATGTATTTTTTTTGTATCGTTTGGCACACGACATATCATTGGATGTGGAGGATCCTGTGCAGGCTGCCCTTGCTTATCGAGAACGAATGGCTCAATTTTATTATAATCACAAGGTTGTTTAAAAGATTGGATTTGTAGCACATTTTGGTTTTTGACAGACCCATTACTATCAATTATGTGGTTTATTTCTAACTTATTATTATACTCCTTAATATTTTTAATTAAGTGCAATATTAAACATTGTTCATTCTTATATCCCTTAATCTGGACTGGTTACATAACCTTCTTGGAAAATAAAAAGCTAACAGGATGTTACATGGTAATAACAACAATTTTACATATCATCTAAGTGTTGGGGATGATAATGTTGCTGAGAGTGTGACAAATCCATTGGTTGGTTTTTGTAACTTGCAATGACTTGCGATGGCAAGGATGAATGACAAGCGCCTCGATGGTGTCCCATTGTATCAAACCTAGAACATCAGTTTATTTTCGGATCCTCACCTTGTGACCTTATTCTATCTTTATTTTTGGGTCTACCAGGTTGTGGTTTAACCAACGCATGTGGTAAAACTACTTGTAAGTCATGAGGAGTTTCCCATAATTTTGGATTCGGAAGAGGATACACCAATTCTTAGTATGTACCTTGAAGAGTTCTTTTAGAAGACCACGCCTTTGCCCATCTATTATAGGTAGTCATCTCGAGACACCTAGACAATGCACAAACATGGCCACATGGTAAGCCTGAAAGTTTCCATTTTCTACACGAGCATTCATGCTTACCCAAATCAATAATGTGGACTGTTTTGTTGTCTCTAACTTGGTAAACCTTAAACCTATCAACATCGAAAATTGTCCACATCACACTTTTTAGCATTCTATGCCTTACCTTTACAGCTAAAAATCGTAATAATTCATCCGCCGATGGTTCATCTAAAAAATAAACGACAGTTTAATATTAATATGAGGTATGAATAGACTTTTTAATCCATAAAAGTTTATACAATGCACCAAAAAAGTACCTTCACCAGTGTACCTACACTTAAAATACCACCTTTGTATGAGGTCTCAGTAGTAGTCCATTAACATCGTGATTGGAACCTTTCTAACTGTCTTGGTTAAGGCATTTATTGATTCTGCGCAGTTTGATGTCATGTAGTTATATCTGTTTGCAGGGCAATGCGCTCTTGACCATTTCTCAAACCCAGCATCTTCAAGTTTTTTGTATGCTTCAGGTCTCAGCGCTTTAATGCCAGAAATTGATCTTTCAAATTCATGCACAGTGTAAGCTTTGCATGTCTTCCAATACCATGCTTTGAGTTTGTCTGAACTAAATTTGCAATTCATCATCAAATGACGACAACAAAACCCATGAAAGGCTGTTGGAAAGACATTGGCACATGCGGTGGTAATCGCATAGTGTCTATCGGATATGATTGCCATGTTAGGATCCTTACCGATGCATTCTTTCAACTTTGTAAGAAACCAGGACCATGTTTCAATCGTCTCACCTGGCGAAACACCCGTAGCCAGTGGTATAATCTGATTGTTTGCATCCATTCCAACAACGAGTAAATTTGTTCCTTTGTATGTGCCTTTTAGATGCGCTCCATCAATTTTTATCAACGGCCGCATATACAATGCAAAACTCCAAATATAATGTATATATAACACATTAGTTATAGGACTAAAACAAAATTAGTATGTAAAATTACTAAAAAAACCCTTAACGCTACACCAAATGCTAAAAAACACATTTTGAAACATCCTTCATCATCTGTCTTAATGTGCGTAACCGTCCCCTTGTTTGCCAACTTTAGGTTATGGAAATAGTATGGAAACTGCGTGAGCGAACTCTCCTGGCTACCGTTGAACAGAATCTAATGCGGACCCATTCTCCCACCCCCCCCCCATGCTTGTTTTTAAGAAATGTCTATTTTCCAATTATAGTTGAAATCTTTTTGTATGTCCTTTGGCTTATAAACCCTTTTATGATCCCTTAATATTTCAGTAAGCAATTAACCAATGAGATGTTTTGTAGCATTACGATGATTTGGTAGAATTTGTGTTCTAGAGCATGTGTGCATGTTGTAAATAGCAGACGTTTCAAAATTTAAAGTATCTTTAATCTTACATGTGTAAATTCGCCAATTTCACTCAGGTTGTACACAACGTACACTATAACGTTTAGTACAAGATTTAATAACAATATTCAAACCCTTCCCTTATTGCTTTTATACCAATTTCATACATACAAGCCCTCTTATTATCAAATCTATAACCTTTTTTAAAACAATGTAGAAATAAATTGTTATGCCTTTTGGTGTCCCTTCGGATAATACAATCCGGCGCACGTGGTGGACTAGGCATATTGTTAAATGTGTTGTTTATTTTCCAATTAGTTTCACTAAACTCTAGTTCCATATGAGGTTCTTTAGAAAATAATGGAACATTAAGATCGAAATCAACAAAGCTAGTAGATGAAGAACAATTTTTTACCTTACTTAGTGTAATGAATATTTTAGGCACACATGCGTTCGAATAGACAAAACCAAATGTTTTTAAGCAACATTGTAGGTCTTCATCATCATTTATGTCAATTCTTTCTGAATTGTCTTCGTAGGACAAACAAATGTCGTCTATCTATTTGATGCCAAACTTTTGCTTGCAATAACTAACTTGTCCTTTGTAGTTAATTTCTCTTAGGAGTAAAACTGATCGAGTTGATTCTTCAAACAATAAACGGAATTTAATTTAGAATGTGGAACTCATTGTTTTGTTAGTGTTTAAAACATTTTCAAAGCCAATATGTATAGATGATCATATAATAAATGTAGTCGCATAAAAATTAAAGTGGCCAAGTACAACTCAATAAAAAAATAAGTCAACACAAGTACGATGTCCATAAAAAAAGTACGATAATTAATTATAACTTAACACAACAACAACCTATAAGCATTAAATAATCAAAACTACTTAGTTCGTCATAAAAAATATAATCCTGGGGAAATATTAGAGGCTACAATACAAGAAACAAGGTAAACAACAAATGCTACTAGGCACACATGATTGAAATCAATAAAGCAACATAAACTTCCATACATGAAATCAAATAAGCAACATAACATTTAAGAATACTTCATTCATTTGTAGTTCACTGATGCACTACTTCATTAAAATCTTGTTCTAGCTGTTGTTGTTTCCTAAGCCGTTGAGCAAACATCCTCAATTGATAATGTTCCTGCAACACTAGTCTTTCTTGTAACACAACAGGTTCTGGCTTTCAGCATGGATAGTCTTCTGGTGTGATTCCAAGTGGCCACACTGATGCAGGTATACCCATAACATTATGGAAATATATGATTAAATGAACAATATAAAAAGCAAACTACAAAGTAAATAAATGAATACACCAAATGAGTAAAATTTAACTGGAAAATAGATTACTTACCCCTAGAATAGCTTCCCCATCAACTGGATCCCAAGAAACACCAAATCCTATTCTACTAGGATACATACAAGCTCTTGATCCATCTCATTTCCCTCTCAATCTAACTATTTTCCCATTGACGGTCCTAAGCCTGTTACTTATGCTACTTCTAGATTCATTGCTTACAGCTTGAGTACAAATAGTTTGTGCACAGACACCAGTGTCTTGCTCATCAACCTCATTTTCAACATGTGGTGTTGACTCAAACATAAGTCGACGTTTAATTCTTAACAGGTTACTCATATTTTTTAAAATTTGATATGACTTTAACTTTAACACATTACTCATTTAATAAAGTACCACCTCATAAATAATGTCCCAACCAACTCAAATATAGATACATCCATGTACTTACCATTTATTTTAACAGGCAAGAGTCACATAAGAAAGTACATATTCATAAATAACAACTTCAATGCACTCAGCTGCACACAAGTATACGTTATCTCCTATATATATAATCGACTACATTAACACATTTGGCTCCAGAAAAATAAGTAATCGATTCTTTCTTCATCTACAAATAAAGATTACATAGTCGATACTAAGATGAAGACATTGCGACCAAAACACATTGCAATTGCAGACCTCCTCATCCGTTGAAAGTAAAAGTTGCATGGACAAGAATAAATCCAGGAAGAAGGTTTAAAGGTTGCCCGATTTACGTAAGTATATGCCTTGTACAAATAGTATGTGGAGAACAATTACTTCTTAATCTAACCTTATATTCAAGGTTCCTGTTCCCCTTGTTGGGTTTCAGAAGTTTCTACAACTTAGTGCTGCTACTTATACAAGTTACTACTGCTAGTTCTACTTAGTGCTGCTGGTGAAGAATGCTAAAGATTCAAGAAAATAGACTAAGTAGTTAGTACTGTTAGTTATAAATAGTTAGTACTGCCAGTATATATGTTAGTACTGGTAGTAGAGTTAGTACTGTTAGTAGTAAGTTAGTACTGCTAGCATATATAGATAGTACTGCTTAAGTGATATGCATGAGATATATTAGGAATAGATATGCATGATCACTTAACGCGTTTTGTAAGCCCATTAGGGTTTCCTTGGTGTATAAAAGGAACCCTACGACACTAGTTAGATATACAAGTTTCACAAATATTCATAGTTAGTAATCTGTAACCTAGCAGATTAATAGTAATCAAAGTTCTGTTTTATTCATTGTTCTTCTTAGCAGTATAAGTTAGTTTCCGCATAACTTATATTGTTCATAGTTATTGTTTCTCTTGTAGTTAGTTTGGATTTATCCAGATTAGCTACCACCCTTAACAGGCTAGAAAGATCTATTCAGACTAGGATCAACAAGTGGTATCAGAGCTTGTTGAGAAACTCTAAGTAAGAAGAATCAAAACAGATCTGTTATAAACCTTTACCTTTCAGATCTATTCAATGGCAGGAGAAGATGAATTTCATAATGATAATCTACCACCACCACCACCAGTTACACCTAAACAACAAGCCCCTCATACTCTGTCAACTATTAAACTCCTTATTCTAAAGAAAGGTGAGTATGACATATGGGCCATGAAATGGAACATTACTTGGGGCATACAGATTATCCTATATGGGAAGTCATACAAAAGGAAAATGGTCCAGTACAAGTCTCAACAGATACAAATGGACAAATAAGGGTTTTGCCTCCTAAAACTGCTGAAGAGATTTTGGCTAGAGAAAGAGAAAGAAAAGCAAGGACTACCTTGCTCATGTCTATACCAGAAGACCATTTAGCAAAATTTCACAAAATGACTGATGCTAAAGAAATGTGGGAAGCTATCAAATCCAGATTTGGTGGCAATGATGAATCTAAGAAGATGCAGAAATACATTCTCAAGCAACAATTTGAAAGCTTTTCTGTATCCAACTCAGAAGGATTGCACAAAGGTTATGACAGGTTTCAGAGTCTTCTGAGTCAACTTGAGATTCATGGTGCAGGTGTCTCCACTGAAGATGCCAATCAGAAGTTTCTTAGGTCTTTACCTGCTTCCTGGTCCCAAGTATCCTTGATAATGAGGACCAAGCCAGGAGTAGATACTCTTAGTTTTGATGATCTCTATAACCAATCTTAGAGTCTTTGAGTCTGATATTAAAAGCTCTACTGCATCACTTCCATCCCCCGCCCCCCTGCCCCACAACAGAATGTGGCGTTTGTTTCTTCTGAAAGCACTAACAGTACTAATGATGTTAGTATTGCTTATGGTGTTTCTACTTCTTCTGGCCATAACTCACAAAGGGAAGGCTCTTCATCATACACTGATGAACTCACATACTCTTTCTTTGCCAATCAATCAAGTAGTCCATAGTTGGATCATGAGGATCTTGAACAGGTTGATGAGTTTGATCTAGAAGAGATGGATCTGAAATAGCAGGTGGCCATGATTTCTACGAGATTGAATAAGTTTTACAAGAAGACAGGGAGAAAACTGCATTTTGATACCAAGGAACCTGTTGGTTTTGACAAGACCAAAGTTTATAGTGCTTTCAATTACAAACACAAGGCACTAGAGAGTGCAGATCAAAAGGAAATCAAGAAAGCAAAAGGAGAGATGCAGGGAACACTAGATATAAAGTGATTCGATAAAATATATATAATATATAATATCAAATAGTAATAGTAGTATAGAGAGTATCCCGTTAGATAAGCAAATTACTTAAAAAAATAATAGTCTATCTTCCGAGTGTCGTTTCCATGGCGAGAGATGAATTGAAATTCATGAGAATGTTTCGTGTGGTGCTTGAATGACAAATATTTTGGTTTTGGTTTTAAACTAAAAATTAAACTAATATTAATTCTAAGATTTAAAACTACAAGGTTATACTAAATTGATCTAAAAGATATAAATGACAAATATGCTTGCTAAGTGACGTGAAATGTTCCTTAAGTGCGGGCTTAGGTTTAACGAATTAAAATCCTTAGAAAACAAGTTTCAAGAAATTAAATAATAAGTAAAGTAAAATGCTTTTTACAATAAATACAATAATTAAATTGCATTAAAAGTAACTGAGGTATGTAAATTGGGAAAATCTAATACGATTAATTTTTTAAACTTTTTAAAACCGCACTTAAATTCCAAATCACTAATCACTTAACAAGCACTAATAAAACTACTCACTACGCATAATGATAAAATTAGCAAAGCAAAACATTTTATACTAAACTACACTAATTAATTGAAAAAAAAAAAATAGAAAATTGGACCGAATTGAAGAGCCGCAAATTGAACAAAAAAAATTAAAAATTTTTAAAAAAGAATAAAATTTTATTAAAAAAATAAAAATAAAATAAGATATCCATCCGATTTATTTAGCTAAAGCAAATACTCAAATTCGGTCTAGCTAAATAAACCCTTAAGCTCCTTGCCTCATGAGTTGACTGGAATTAGTTCGGTATGACCCGGAGATAATGACGACTCCATTAACCGTCACACTAATAAAAATCAAAACTTTTTAAACTAAAACTATTTTTTATTATATATAAAAAGATTTGTAAAACAAAACTACAACAGTTTGTTGAAAACTTAGTTTGCAAAGTAATAAAACGGAGCACAATAAATGGAAAACGCAATTACTTCGTATAATAATTTCATGTAAAAAAATCTAAACTATTGTTTAATAATGGTGAACTATGATTTTTTTTATCTAAATTAACGAAACGAGTAGAAAAGTAGAACGACACATTTTAAAAACGTAATGATTTTTTTTGAGATAACATAAATAAAAAGTTGATTAAAAGAGAGTAAAATGAAGATTAAGATGATAAATACTATTAACTAAAGCATTAAAATAAAAGTTTGAATTTGACAAAACATAATCATAAACTAATAATGATTAAAATCATAAATTAAACAAAAATTTATAGCAAAGTTTACTAGTTAAAACTAATTAAATCTAATCTAAACTAATTTATAAACAAAAAATAACAAAGAAAGAAATGATGATGATCATGCTTTCTGTTGTCGTTGATGCACTTTCTTTTATATCCCCCATCTTGGCGTAGCTTTCAAGCACAAAACATATGGGTTGAAATTTGACACGTATATAACATCCATTCCGTAATGCAAATTGGAAGTAATAAACTTTGCACCGCCACGTGTCATCTCCTAACTCGTCCTCTCATAGTTAGTGGCTCCTCACATGATTCTTTTGATTTAATTGTTAGTCACGTGATGATGATGTCGTGCGTGTTGTAGTATGATTATTTCAATGACACATGACTTCTCATATAACTCAAAATGCAATTCATCATCAGTAAACACATGGGTCGAGTAAACAAATTGTTCTTGGGCTGCACTTGTGTTGTGAGAGATCCATTCCATCAATTTATTTAAACATGGGCTTTACGTTTAATATCAATTGTTGGGCCTCCATTTTTGTTGGGCTTGGATTTGCATATTAATAAGTATGGGTCGGTTCGGCTCTTATAAAGGGTTACGGGCTGGCCCAATAAACAATGAAGGCACCGTTGGACTCGAAATCTCGTGCTCTTTTCAAATCCGTGCTCGGTTTTATTCTTTTTGCTTCGTTTTTCGTCCTTTTGTGAATATCCGATACCTGCATAGTACAAACACAAAAACAAGCATATACATTGTATTTTCCATACATTTTTAGTCATTTAAGCTCGTTTTTAAAGGTAAAAAGTATGTGTTAAGACTTATTGCCTTGTTATCACTAATGATTTTAGCAGGTTTAGTTGGGTGTTCTTTTTAAGAACTAAGGATAAAACTAGTGGAATCCTTAAGGACTTTATAAGATAAATTGAGAACCAATTAAATCAAAAGGTTAAAACTATTAGATGTGATAATGGTATAGAATTCAAGAATAGGGACATTATTGAATTCTATGGGTCAAAAAGGATCAAAAGGGAATATAGTAATGTCAGAACTCCACAATAAAATGGAGTTGCTGAGAGGAAGAACAGGACCCTAATTGAGGCTGCTAGAACAATTGTTAGGATCAAAAATTTGGTGTATATATGGAAATTACTCTAGTTTATGTTTAGTTAAAACACAAGGACTAAAAGTGTAATTTGTCTAAAGTGTCCTTGTGTTTTACCTATAAATACTCCCCTCTAATCAACATTAGAGGGTGAAGCTCACATTTGTATTTTCCATTTCATTTTACATTTTAATAAAACTTGAAAATCAGAAAAAGCTCTCTTCTCATCATTATGGCTTATTATTATTTTAAGCTTCACCGACCTCCTGAGATCGTGAATCATGAAACCACACAAGTGGTATCAGAGCTGCAGGAGCGATTCGTGATGTTTTAGTGCTTATTCGGTTCAGCTTATTCTAGCTTATTTTGGCTTATTCAGTCCAATTCTGATCAGTTAGTTTATTTGGTGGTCCAGATTCAGTCCTGATTCATTACAACAGTTATTTTACAGCTTATTTAGCCCTGAATTTTGTTCCGATTCATTACAGCAGCTACTTTTGAGCTTATTTTGTTTCCAGTTCTGCTTAATTTTATGATCAGATTGTAACAGTTATATAAGTGCTTATTTGTTAACATCTTGGTTGTGTTCTATGCAATCGAGATGGCCAGATTACGGTTTTATCGTATTTTGGTAACAATTGAGTACTAATTTTTGGATCAGTAGCATTTTCGGAAGTAATTTCAGATGTGACAAATTCAAAATTCAAAACTCGACTTTGATTTTTGGTCAATGGTTAAACTGGGAAGTTATGGTGAAACTTGGAACTCTAACCAATTCTTCCGAGTTTCAGAATTAGCATTCCGAAATGTTTTCTATCAAGATCGATATTGATGTCGATGATTACAACCACCACAATAACAACAACATCAATCTCTGAAATCAAAAATCTATGTTGACTTTTGGTTAGTCAAACTCAAAACTCGATATCGAATTTAACTCTCACCCAGTTTTCATCTCTATCAATACTCACAGCCAACACAATCTACATAATTTTTATCCTATCCTATCCACCTTATAATCAATCTCAACTCATCTCCATAATACCACCACTAGACTCAAAACTGGAAAAATAATGATAAAATGACCTCAGTTTTTCCATTCATTCGTGTTCAATAAACAACCAACGTGACCTTTTTCAGATCAAAAACACGAAAAGTTTTTCATCATCGATCTATAAAGGAATAAACCTTCTTTTTTAATATTCAAAAAATAAAGAAAGACATATAACAACCTGTGTTATAGTCTTTTCTTTGTTTCGGTCAAAAACACAAAAACAAGAGATGAAAGAGTGACCTACCCGAGACCTTTCATTGAAAGGCCTTGAAGCCGTAAAAGGATGTATGACTCATGAGGTTTCTTGATTTAGTTTGTGAGCTTGACAGTTTCGAATGATGTTGAAGTAATATTCAAAATATGGGTTGGGTTTATTTCTTGAAGATTTGTTACATGATTCTTGGGTTCTTGATTCATAGATGCAAAAGACAGATGAGGCATTTTTTGTTGTATGAGAGGTGAGTAGAGTGGAAGGAGTAGTGCTTTGAAATTTCATTTAAGGAGAAATAAGGTTGGATTTATTACTATGGAGGCGATGTGTTTTATGATAAAGGAGATTAGGTCAAGAAGTGGATCTTGGAATGATGATACTGTGAAGAGAAATGGAGATGCAGATATGATATGGGGCGTTATGTTCTGATTGTAACCTATCTATAAAAATTGGTTATGGGCTTTACTATATCAAAAGTGGGCTAAAACATTGATCATACACGAAAAAAAACTCAGGCTAAAAGTTTATTTACATATTATACCGAATATTATAATTGGGCTGAAATTTACTAGATCGAAAATCATTGGGCTGAATCCAAATTTTAAACTTAAAATGCTATAAGGCCGAATTTTGAAAGCACTTGGTTTTCAGAAACAAAAACATCACTTATTGCTTAAAACAATCCGGATAAAAGATTAACGAAAACATCACTTGATTACTGGGATGATTCGTTATCATTTATTTGAAGTTGAAGTGGAATTTCACGGGTGCTTGTACTTATCATATCTTAAAAGTCAGGGATGGTTGGATGATGACTTTTAAAGATAACTTGTTCGAGCTTATAGCCGGTTGTTGATGAAGACTTAACAAATCTAGCAATGTGTGATCTATAAACGCAGAAGTTGGTGCTCAATGCGAACATTTGCTATCACTTAAAGGAGTTACGTTGTAGTGCTCAGTGTCTCACATAGTTGAGGATTTGTCAAGAGACTTAGGTCTACTCATACGTTAAGGAATTACGTTGTAGTATTCAGTATAAGTTTAGAGTCATGTGGATAGCACAAGACATAAGTCACAAGTTTGGGGTATTCTACTTCAGCATCAAGTTTGTGATGCTGCATTTTCTCCATCAGTATTCATTATAAAAAGCCGACAGAATACGAGGTTGGAATTAAATAAGTCTAAGGAGAAGCGACTTCACACATGACTTTTTTATCGAACATTCAGGCGTAACCGAATTATGATTATTTCGATGGTCATCGGATATAATCAGGGGGGAGATTGTTCAATAGATGCAACAACCAGGGGGAAGAAATGTGTACATCTGGGACTTAATTGACTTTGGTGTATACAACATAGTGCAACAACATGAGGGAAGAAATGTGTACAACTGAGACTTAATTGACTTGGAGTTTCTTACTTCTATGAGTTGTTTGTGTGAAGTATGTACATGTTCCCCTGAGTGGATTGACTACTAATCAGCAACGAAGAAGTCAGATTTGCTGCTAAGTGTGGTTTACTTCTTCTTCTACAAATTCCGCTGCGAGCTTAAACCGCTATAGTTAGAAGATTTGTCAACTACATCAAAGTGTCATATTTGCTTCGAATGGCTGTCTGTTTAGGGGGAAATAGTTGAACTGCTTAAAGACATGTGGTATGAACTAGGGGGAAGTCAACTCAGTTTATACGGATTACATTATATTCTCTACAAGTGAATGAATGATTCAAGCTAAAGTACATGTTGAAGACAAAGCAAACTGCAGATATCTTTAGCTATTTGTACTTGTAGGATACATTATAACTAATTCCATATGCCACCATATTGGGGGAAGATTGTTAGGATAAAAAATATGGTGTCTATATGGAAATTACTCTAGTTTATGTTTAAGTTAAAGCACAAGGACTAAAAGTGTAATTAGTCCAAAGTGTCTTTGTGTTTTACCTATAAATACTCCCCTCTAATCAACATTAGAGGGTGAAGCTCACATTTGTATTTTCCATTTCATTTTACATTTTAATAAAACTTGAAAATTATAAAAAGCTTTCTCCTCATCATTATGGCTTATTATTATTTTGAGCTTCCCCGACCTCCTAAGATCATGAATCATGAAACCACACAATAATGCTAGCAGATTCATTTTTACCTAACACTTTTTTGGCTAAAGCAGTTAGTACTGCTTGTTATGTCCTTAATAGGGTGTTAGTGAGCAAGTCTCAAAACAAGACACCTTATGAACTTATAACTCGTAAAATACCAATCATAAGCTATATAAGACCTTTTGGGTGCCATGTGACTATCTTGAATACCATTAACCACCTGGGCAAGTTTGAGGAAAAGTCTGATGAAGGGTTTTTAGTTGGGTATTCTCTAAATAGCAAGGCTTTTAGGGTATACAACTTAGAAACCAAGAGGGTTGAAGAAAACCTGCATATAAACTTTTTAGAAAATAAACCTAATGTTGTAGGGAAAGGACCTAATTGGCTGTTTGATCTTGATTATTTAACTGATTCAATGAACTATCAGCCTGTTATTGCAGAAAATAAAGTTAACAAAACTCCAGGTCCAAAAGAAGCTAATAATAGTACATGTACACAAGATAATATTGATGCAAGAAACTCTGAAATGGAAACTAAACCTGCTCAAGAATACTTTGTACTGCCAGTATGGTCTTCTTATACTTCAACAGTTAAGAGCTCAGAAGCAAAGAATGGAGATGTAAGGCCTAATAGGGATACTGGTCCAAAGACAAATGAGGAACCAAAAGATCAGGAGGATCAAGCCTTTTTGGAGGAGCTTGAAAGGCTTAAAAGACAAGAAAAGGAGGCTAATGATGCAGCAAAAGTTTTTAGTGCTAACAGTACTAACACAGTTAATACTGTTAGCACACCAATTAGTACTGCCAGTCCTTCAAGAGTTTTTAGTGCTGGTGGACCTGATCTACCCAATAATGACCAAGATGATTTTTAAAAACGT
>BQNB010085639.1:0-28419 GCA_026074375.1 Tanacetum coccineum
AGGAAATTGTCCCAATCCTAAGAGAATCTGAGGATACATCCAGAAGTGACAGTAAGAACGTTTTACCTTCGTATGATGATTTCTCTTCCATCAACGTTCCACGTGATGATTCCGTGACTTTCTCTAACCCTCTTTTCGAATTTGATGTCAATTTCAACTCTAGTGACATAAACCCTCTTTTTGATGAAGTGTTAGAGGACATCGAGTGCAAGGATTTTTATGATTCCAACCTTAATGAGTCAACTTTCCTAGTCACAACTCTTTCTTATTTTAACAAGGATGAGTGTCTTGCTCCAGGAGACAACATTGAGATTCTACTTCACCATGATCCGTCTACTCCTATGAAAAGCATTGCTTCCATTCTCGAGGGATTCATCAATGATCCACATTTTAAAGAAAATGATGATTTATTTGATTTGAAATGTAAAATGAATGATTGGAAAAGAATCTTGTACGATGCTCCAATTGATAAAGCTGAGTGTTTCGACCCAAGAGGCGACAATGATGAGATCGATGCCTTTCTAGCTATCGAAGTTCCTATGTATATTGAAGAAGGTTATTATGACTCGGAAGGAGATGTAATCTATCTTGAGAGTTTGCTTAGTGATGATACCACCCATAATCTCTCACCCGAAGTATTTTTCGATCCTGAACCACAACATGATACTTTTTCTCCCAAAAGTGATCCTCTTCACCATGAGTTTACCGGTGAACTTATCATGATTCCTCCAGGAATTGTTAGAGAGCACGGGGATTATATCAATCAAATGTCATTGCTATGCGGAAATTCATCTTCCCGGTCGCCGAAAAATTTCATACAATTATTGAGTCTTTTCCCTCATCTATTAACCTCGTCGAGGATAGTGATTCTAATAGGGAAGAGATCGATATATTTTCCGGACCAGATGATTCGATACCACCGGGTATTGAAAGTGATTTTGACTCGGAAGAGGATATTATTGACAACTTGCTTAACGATGATCCCATTCCCGAATATGAGCGTTTAACCTTCGACATGGAACCCGATGTGCCCGTGATAAACAATGTTTATTGTGCTTAATGAAGACGTTGTTTGACCCAGGGGGAGGTGTGATTATGTGAAGTTGACGATTCCTTAAATTTGTCATTCAGACTTTTCTCCCGTATCTCACTTACCCTGAGGTTTCTCCTTTACTTTGCTCCACCGAGAATGAGGACACCATTTTTGACCCTGGCATCTTCGCTTTTCATTTTTCTTCTCAAGATCCGGTAGTAGTTAAATGTTTCATGGAATTTTGTTCTTCCACTTGTTTCATCCCCAAGGACGAATGAATTCGGGGATCGAGTCAAGCTATGTGACTCGGTTACCAAAAACAAAGCGCTTCGTGGGAGGCACTCTATGCTTATCCTTCTATCTTCTTTCTTATTTCTATTGTGATGTGAGGAGGCTTGTACTATTCTGATTCTCGTTGTTTGTGCTTGTGATTATTTACAGGATTGACCCAAAAATATTTGAAGACTCTCGTGTTCGGTGTTTTGTTCCGGTTCACTCGAGCTTCCTAGCCTTTGCTTGCCATTAGTTTGGGGAAACCCGATATCCTAAGATTATTATCGTTACATTTATCTTGCTGAGATTTTTGTGTCTTTCTTCATGTCTAGATTATGCATTCGACATTTTGAGTTCTAGTATAGGGTTATAAGCCTTAGACTAGGAAACATTAAGAACAATGTTTAGTTTTAGTATGGGGTAGTATATCTTTGATATGATCTTACCTACCTTTGCCCGTTGTTCTCACGTACCTCGTTTTCCCGGCAAAAATTTAAAAATATAAAAATTTTTAAAAATTTTCAAAAATAAAATAAGTGTTTTGTCACAATTTTAACTTTCCTACTGGGTAGAATAAGAATAAATTTTGACTCGATTGAGCGTGTTGAGCTCTAGCTTGTTCCATAACATTTAAGCTAAGCGTTCGCAGAAATTCACAAAGAACAAAAAATGATAGAGTTGATTATGAGTTGGATGCTAAACAAGGATTATTTGAAAATCTTAAGAGCTCATGTATGTAACTTGTGGCTTTTTCTCCCATAAGCTTTAACCGGATTAATATACGTGCTATTTTTGGAAATTAAACTTAAATCAACAATTTTTATGTAATATATAGCAAAAAATTTAGTCTTAGTTCAATTTATACTTGAATTTTTCAAAAAGAAGTCTTCTCTATATAAAGTAAAAAATAATAATAATAATAAAATAAAAATAAAAAAAATGATGAAAAAATAAAAAATATAATAATAATAAAAACTGTGGGCTGATAAAAGTTTACTACCTCTTGCCGGCTCACAACCGATGTGGTAGTCTTCTAAAGAAAGCACATAGTAAGAATAAAAATCCGAGACTGATAAAAGTTTGCTGCATCTTGCCGGCTCACAACCGATGTTGCAGCCTTCTAAAAGGTCGAGGGTTACAATTGCATAAATGTTATGTTTAAGTTTAAATTAATAAATAGATCTCTTTTTGTTAAATTCAAATATGCTTTTGAACTTTGACTATTTCATTTTAAGTTTTTAAATAAGCTATGTATATACGGGAAACTTGAGAGTTTTTGAAACCTAAGGTCTGTGAGTCCCGATACTAGTCTCTGTGGGGTGTCAAAAGCCTGGTCACTTAGCCACAAGGTTGGGATGTGCCGAGACGAAAGTCGCTACATGGGATGATCTCGCCTTCAAACTCATTATTCTCGAGTGGAACGTGAAAACATAGAATTTTGCAAAACGTTGATCCATGGTTGAAATTCAAAATAGCACATTCACCTAAGATCTAATAATTTTCGGTGTGAAAAAGTTCACAAGTTGCATATATGAGTAGTGTTAGCATCTTAACTGATATTTAGCGGTGATTTCGTTTTAAGCTTGGTTTGGAGCAAGTAAAAAGTCAGGGACGATGAATTTATCCTTTTTGGGGCATTCTCGGATCGAAATGCATCTTGTTCTATGATCCCTAACAGTTATGGAAATAACGAAAGTCAGAATATTCTAGGTAGTTGCTAAAAAAAATGGAAAAAGTTTTGAAAAATGGGAAAATAGGGTGTTTTAAAGCTTGTGATTTCTTAACTCTCCCCACAAAAGTCTTTGCTACTTTTCAAAGATTTAGTTTGGGGAAGTTTTGAGGTATTTGGTTTTAGGCCATATAATATTGCGTGAGGACACGGCAATCACTTAGTTTGGGGAATTTTGATATGTGAGAAATCACATATCCTTTCTGTATCAAAAAATGGTCTTCATTGACAAAAATGTGCAAAAATATGCTTTTATTTGTTATTTTGTACTTGTTTGTGTATATGTAGAGTACAGATAATGCAAAAATCATAAGAAAAAAGGTCAAACCGGACAAAACGGTCCGGGAACGGATTGAGTACACATGCCGGGAGATTGCTTCAATGGTAACTATGGTCATACATGCTTAATGGCAAAAACTTACTCAAAATACCATAAAAACCCTTAATGTTAGATCATAATACATAAATAGTCCCTAAACCCTAACACCGTTATCTCCTTTTTATTAAAGAGATAACGGTTGTTATCTCTTATATAAACCTTTAAAACCATTTCACCGAGCCCATATAAACCATGGCCCAATCCTTTTACCCGGGCCCAAGTCAAACCCACTCAGTCAAACAACGTTATAAAAAGAATAAAAAGGGCGTGGGAATCGGTTTTACTATTCAATCATTCTTCTCCTCGATTACCCCTCGTTTCAAAAAAAAACGGGTAAATTTCTAATTTGACTACGTGGCTTAAACGATGTCGTAGTACTAAGCCACAACTCAGCAAAGCAAAACCTCACATACTTAAAAAAAAAAAATAAGCTAATGATTGGTAAAAAGGATCAAGATTGAAAGGTGGATTAAACAAACACAAGACAAGTGGGGAATTTGCACTAAAGTAAGGCTAAAAAGAAGTACATGATCCAAAGAGTGGATTGCAGCTTGGCAATCCATGTGATGGAAAATTGATCCACGTTAGAGATGGGATCCAATGATGGCAATAGATGAAGGGTGGTGATAAGCAAATGAGGAGCGTTGTAAAAGAACCCGTATCCTTCTTTACTCCTTTTAATAGTAGGCTATTCTCTCCTTCACATCTCATCTAGGAGTAGTTATAGAGAGTAGCTTTTAGAATTAGCTTATGGTACTATTTTTAAAATTAGTTTTTAGCTTATGATTTTACTTATGTAAATACTTCTCTTATGTTTGTATTCTATTTCATATTAGTAATAAAAGTTTGTTTTTCTTATTGATCAATTGTCACTTTAAGTTTTCCTTAAATCTAAAACTGTTTGATTAAGCTATCTTTTGTTCACTTTAGCTCATAGGCTCTTATCTACTCTTAGGCTGGCTATTTACTCAACTAAGCTCTAAAAAGCTTAGTTGAGCTTATTGACACTTAATTCCATAATCAAAATTACCAAAGCTATTTAATGGAAGGGAAGTCAGTTATGGAAGGACTTCGAGGACCCTACCAGCTTATCACTTGATAAGCTGGAGCTTGTTGATAACTCAATTGAGCCTTTTATAGCCTTGTTTAGAGCAGAGGCTTATGTAAGTTTTTCATTTCTCCTTTCTAGCTTAAAATTTGCTAATTAGTTAAAAATTGCTTAAGGGTCGGCTTATATGCTTATTTAGCTTATTGTGTTAGTTATAGTTTGTTTTATGCTTATTGTGTTTGATATATTGTTTACAATACTTAGTTTGCTATTTGTCAAAAAACTGTCAAAAAATGAAATATATTAGCATAGTCTTTCGCTTATTTGTCCTGTTATTCAGTTGTTTAAATAAGTCCATTAGGTTCAATACTAGCTGTCTAATATATGAGTAATCATTAAAGTTCTTTATTCTTGAAATTATAAGCTGAACATGAGCTTTTGTGGAATAAGGGGGTGTTTGGGTCAAGCAATACTAACTCAAGTTAGTACTGCTTAAGGCCATTAGGTTCCTTTACTTCATTCTAAATCTCATATGCAGGTTTATAAGAGTAAAATTTAAGAGCTCAGTTTAGCATTATCAAGTTTTCATAGTTTTTTATGTTATTTAGTTGAATTTGTTAGTGTAGGTATAATAGTTTATGCATTTTTAGTTCAATTGGATTCTAGTTGTTATAATTGCTCTTTTGGTTTCTTAGTTAGGGTGTTAAAGTGTTGTTATCTAGTTTTTAAGGCCTGCAATTGTTAGAGTTTAGTTTTTGTATTTTTATTGCAAACTACATCAGTAGGTAATATTGCTAAAAGGCCTTTTTCAACATCAATTATCTGAGGGTTTTTATAGAAATTAGGTCTTATTTTTATTTTCAAATAGTCTATAGATCATTGTCAATCTGTTTGAATTATTTTACAAAAAACCTGCTTATTTACACATTGTTATGAAGCTTAAATTTATCATCGTTTGTCTTTTTGAAAACCAAAAAAAAATATTTATCAGCATTGTTCTGAGTGTTTCAGTTTTCAACAAGCTTTCTTCATTGAGCTCCTGAATTTTCAAACTTTATTTTTTTTAAAAGCTGTTTCAGGAGCTTTTGGTCTATGTTTAAATAGGTGTTTAAGGCTTATTTCTATTGGATCCGTTTGTTGTTCTGGTTACAAAAAAATCTCAAAGTGCTCTGTTTGTCTGTTTTGTATGCTAAGGTCACCAAAGTGATTAATTTGATTATATATTTAATTCCAGCTTATGGCTTGTGTTTTTGTGCTCATTTCTTAGCGTAGATTAGTTATTAGGTTATGGCTTAGTTTTAAATAGCTTAATAGTTCTTAGAAGGTTAGCTTATTTCATTCTTGAGCTATTAAGTTTTGAAAAAGGTAATAAAAAATATAGTTAAAGTTCATCTGTTAGTTTCTTTTAGCAGACTTCTAGCTTATTTCGTTTTCTAAAAATAACTGTTTTTTATCTGTTACGCTTCATTAGTTTTACACTTTTGCTTTTGAGTTTTCAAAAATAAAAAAAATATAAAAATGGAAAAAGGAAAGTCATGGGGTTCGAACCCATGACCTCCTTTATAGCACACACACGTCCCACACTAAACACATAGTAACCATTGTGCTTCAATAGCTCATCCAATCATACTCTCCCTCATTTATTCTTTATACACGTTTTCATTTTCCTTTTCCTTAAAAAAGCCGTAGCTTATTTTTGTCTTATTAGGGCTTATTTGTTTAGCTTATTTTTAGTAGTTATTTTTATAAAATTAGTCATCTTATTTTACACTTTCTATAATTTTTCTAGATTTTAAAATTACATTTGCGTTTTTTAGTTATTTTTCTTTATTTAAATCTTTAAAAATTCATAAAAAATAGAAAAATAAATAAATAAATAATTTTCTTTTTCTAATTTTCTTTTATCAATTTCTAGGCTTAGGTTAAAAAATTTCTTTCGTAGGGTTAAAATTTAATAAAATCACTTATTAAAGAACGGGATTTGATCCCCGTTCTCGTTTTCTTCGTTTTTAATTTTTAATCACTCTTGTTTTAGAATTTCCTTAGCTTTTCCTTTTTAATAGTAAAATAGGATTAGAAAAAGTTTAGAAAATAATTTTAGGATTAAGTTTTGTTAAAATAGGGTTTTAATAGTCGCGTTTCCTTAATTCCCGTATTTGTTTAATTGTCTAGTTGCTTAATTGTTTTTAATTGAATGTTTTAATTGTTTTAATTGTAGAATTAAATAATCAATCAAAAATCTTGGAAATCCCATTCAAATCATTGTCCAAATAACAAACGAGGTCTCAATTTCATAAGTCTTTGGGAAAACGACCCGGTAATCACTTACCGGTTTCTTACGTTGAATATTTTCGTGTAATTTTTTTCGACCTTTAGTACTCAAGGGTAGTTTAGTAATTTCATTATCGTTATATTATTATACGTATTAAAACTTTATTACATCAAGTTTTTGAGCCATAAGCTGAATTATCAAATTAAGCACTTTGGTGACTTAGCATACCAAAATAGACAAACATGCACTTTTGTGCTTATTTCTAAGCATACAAACGGATCCTTATGGAAATAAGCCTTACACCTATTTAAACATAGACCAAAAAGTTACCTGAAACAGCTTTTAAAACAAAGTTTGAAAATCAGGAGCTCAATGAAAAAGCTGGTTAAAAACAGCTGAAACACTCAGAACATGCTGATTAGATTTTTTTGGTTTTCAAAAAGACAAAATGCTAAATTTGATCTTAAAAACAGATGTGTAAATAAGCAGGTTTTTGTAAAATAAGTTCAAACAGACTGACTATGATCTATATACTATTTGTAAACGAAAAATCAAGGCCTAATTTCTATAAAAACCCTCTGATAATTGATGTTGAAAAAGGCCTTTTAGCAATATTACCTATTGATGTAGTTTGCAATGAAAATTACTAAAACTAAACTCTAACAATTGCTATGCCTTTAAAAATAGTTATCAACTTAAAACTATTATCTAGAACAAAAGAAGCAATTATAAACAACTAGAATCCAATTGAACTAAAATGCATAACACTTTATTACTACACCTAACAGATTCAACTAAATAACATAAAAAACTATGAAAACTTGATAATGCCAAACTGAGCTCTTAAATTTTACTCTTATAAACCTGCATATGAGATTTAGAATGAAGTAAAGGACCTAATGGCCTCAAGCAGTACTAACTTGAGTTAGTACTGCTTGACCCAAACACCCCCTTATTCCACAAAAGGTTCATGTTTCAGCTTATAATTTCAGTTATAAAAGAACTTTTAATGATTACAGATATTAGAACAGCTAGAATTGAAACTAATGGACTTATTTAAACAACTGAATAAACAGGACAAATAAGCTGAAAGACTATGCTATTTTTTTTGGTTTTTTGACAGTTTTTATGACAAATTAAGCAAACTAAGTATTTAAACTAATAAATCAAACACAATAAGCATAAAACAACTATAACTATCACAATTAAGCTAAACTAAACATCAATAAGCAGAACTTAAGCAATTTTTAACTAATTAGCAAATTTTAAGCTAGAAACGTATAATGAAAACTTACATTAACAGCCCTACTCTAAACAAGGCTATAAAAGGCTCAATTGAGTTATCAACAAGCTCCAGCTTATCAAGTGATAAGCTGGTAGGGTCCTGGAAGTCCTTCCATAACTGAATTTCCTTCCATTAAATAGCTTTGGTAATTTTAATTGTGGTATTAAGTGTCAATAAGCTCAACTAAGCTTTTGAGAGCATAGTTGAGTAAATAGCCAGCCTAAGAGTAGATAACAGCCTATGAGCTTATGTGAACAAAAGACAGATTAATCAAACAGTTTTAGATTTAAGCGGACAATCTTAAGTGACAAATTGATAAATAAGAAAAAACAAACTTTTATTACTAATATGAAATTAATTACAAACTTAAGAGAATGTTACATTAAGTAGAAATATATAAGCTAAAAACGATTTGAAAATTACACAAGCTAATTCTAAAAGCTACTTTCTATAACTACTTCTAGATGATGACGTGAGAGAGGATAGCCTTCTATTCATAGGAGGAAGGAGAAGGTTTCAGGTTCTTTTACACGCTCCTCAGTTGCTTGATCATCACCCTTCATTTATTGCCAATCATTGGATCCCATCTCTAAACCGTTGGATCAATTTCCATCACACGGATTGCCAAGCTGGCAATCCCACTCTTTGGGATCATTGTGCTTCTTTTAGCCTTACTTTAGTGCAAATTCCCACTTGTTGGTGTGTTTGTTTGAATCCACCGTGTCATTCCTTGATCCTTCTTGACCAATCATAGTTGAGATGTGACGTTTTGCTTTGCTGAGCTGTGGCTTTATTACTCAATTCTTTTTTAGCACGTAGTCATTGGAAAATTAACCTTTGTTTTTTGATAGGGTAATTGGTGAGAACGACGATGAACAGTAAATCAGATTCCCGCGCCCTTTTCTTTTCTTTTTATAACGTTGTTTGACTGAGTGGGTTTGACTTGGGCCCGGGTAAAAGGATTGGGCCATGGTTTATATGGGCTCGGTGAAATGGTTTTAAAGGTTTATATAAGAGATAACAACCGTTATCTCTTTAATAAAAAGGAGATAACGGTGTTAGGGTTTAGGGACTATTTATGTATTATGATCTAACATTAAGGGTTTTTATGGCTATTTTGAGGATTTGCGCCTTTTTATAAGCATGTTGACCTATAGTTGACCAAGTGGTTTGACCATTGATAGCATTCTCTGGCTCTTTGTGTACCTCTATCCGTTCCCTGTGGGTTCTGGCCATGAGCGTTTGTCTGGTTTTGACGTTTTCTGGTGATTTTTGCATTATGACCGTACCTACAACATTCACAAAACAACAATATACACAGACTTACAAGCTTATTTTTGACACATTTTGATCATTTTAAGGCCATTTTGGATATAGAAAGGATATGTGATTTCTTACATATCAAAATTCCACAAACTAAGTGATTGACGTGTCCTCACGCAATGTTATATGCCCTAAAAAACAAATATCCTCCAAACTTTTCCCAAACTAAATCTTTGGAAAGTTGCAAAGACTTTTGTGGGCGTGAAGTTAAGAATTCACTAGCTTTTAAACACCATATTTTCCATTTTTCAAAAACTTATTCCTTTTTATTTGCAATTACTAGAATATTCCAACTTTCGTTTATTTTCAATAACTGTGTAGGGGATCATAGACAAGATGCATTCTCGATTCCTAGAATGCCCAAAAAAGGTAAATTATCGTCCCCGACTTTTCACTTGCTCCAACCAAGCTTAAATTGAATCACCTGCTAAATATAGTGAAGATGCTAATACTACTCATATATGCAAACTTGGGATACTTTTTCACTCCCGACAATTATTTTTATCTTAGATGATATGTGTTATTTTGAATTTCAACATGGATCCATCGTTTTGCAAATTCTAATGTTTTCACGTTCCACTCGTGAATAATGAGTTTGAAGGCGAGATCATCCCATGTAGCGTCTTTCGTCTCGGCAACATCCCCAACCTTGCAGGCTAAGTGTAAACAGGGGTTTTGAACAACCACACAGAGACTAGGTATCGGGACTCACGGCCCTTAGGTTTCAAAAACTTCTCAAGTTTCCGTACTCTGAAATAGCTTATTAAAAACTTAAAATGAATAGTTCAAAGTTCAAAGCATATTTGAATTTAATAAAAAGATATCTATTTTTTAATTCAAAACTTAAAACATAAACATTTATGCCTATTGTAAACCCTCGACCTATTTTAGGGGGGGGGGGGTGGGAAGGGGGGGGGGGGGGGGGGGGGGCTGCAAACATCGGGGGTTTGTGAGCGGCAAGATGCAGCAAAAACTTTTTTCAGTATCAGATTTTTATTCTTAATATGTGCTTTCTTTTAGATAGACTACCACATCGGTTGTGAGCCGGCAAGAGGTAGTAAACTTTTATCAGCCCACAGTTTTTATTATTATTATATTTCTTATTATTTCATAATTTTTTAAAATTTTTTTTATATAGAAGACTTCTTTTTAAAAAATTCAAGTATAAGTTTGAACTAAGACTAAATTTTTGCTATTACACTACTTAAAGAATTATTGTTTAAGTTTTAATCTCAAAAACAGCACGTATTATTAATCGGTTAAGAGATTATGGGAAGTAAAAAGCACACAAATCACATACACGAGCTCTCTAAGATTTCAATTATCCTTGTTTTGGCATCCAACTCAAAATCTACTCTATCATTTTTCTTCTTCCCGATTTTAACTGCGATAACGCTTAGCCTAAATGTTAATAAAAATAAAAAAAAAAAAATTACTTAAAAAATGGATACAGCTAGAGACTTAACACGCTCGATTGAGTCAAATTTTTTCTATTTTCCCTGTAGGAAAGTCAAAATTGTGACAAAACACTTATTTTATTTTTGAATATTTTTAAATTTTTTCATATTTTTAAAATTTTGGCGGGAAAACTGGGGGGACGTGAGAAAAAGGAGCAAGGTAGGTAAGATCATATCGAAGATATACTACCCCATACTAAAACTAAACATTGTCCTTAATGTTTCCTAGTCTAAGGCTTATAACCCCATACTAGAACTCAAAAAGTCGAATGCATATTTCTAGGTCATGAAGAAAGTATCATAAATCTCAAGCAAGATAAATGTTAGACGATAATAATCTTAGGATATCGGGTTTCCCCAAACTAATGGCAAGCAAAGGCTAGGAAGCTCGAGTAAACCAGGATAAAACACGAAACACGAGAGTCTTTAGAAAAATTTGGGTCAATCCTGCAAATAATCACAAGCACAAACAACGAGAATCAGAAGAGTACAAGCCTCCTCACATCACAATAGAAATAAGAAAGAAGATAGAAGGATAAGCATTGGGGGGCCTCCACGAAGTGCTTTGTTTTTGGTATTCCGAGTAACATAGCCTTGACAGTGATCCGAATTCATTCGTCTTATGGGGATTGAAACAAGTGGAAGAACAAAATTCCATGAAACATTTAACTACTACCGGCTCTTGAGAAGAAAAATGAAAAGCGAGGATGCCGGGGTCAAAAATGGTGTCCTCATTCTCGGTGGAGGAAAGTAAAGGGGAAACCTTAGGGTAAGTTAGATACGGGAGATAAGTTTTGCGCCGAGTGTCATTTGTGAAGGTTCGTCAACTTCAAACATTAATTATTCATCCCCCTGGGGTCCATAACATTCGTCTTCATAAGCTCTAAATATTGTTTATCACGGGTAAATGGGTACCATGTGAGGTTAAACGCTTTTATTCGGGTAATGATCCATCGTTTAAGCATAGTTGTCAATACTATCCTCTTCCGAGTAAAAAATCACTTTCAATTACTTGGTGTATTCGAATCATCTGGTCGGAAAATATATAATGATCTCTTTCCCTATTTGAGTCACTATCCTCGAGAGGGTTAGTAGATGTGGGAAATGACTCGATGTTTGTATGAACTTTTACGGCGACTGGGAAGATGATTTTCTGCATAGTAACGACATTCACTAATTTAATCCTCGTGCTTTTCTAACAATTCTTGGGAGAAATCAGTGATGACTCTACCAGGAATTCTGGTGAAGAGGTCACTTTGGGAGAAAAGTATCAAAGTATCATGGTCTGATTCATTCTTAAGGTGTTGTGGTTCATGTTACAAAAAATACATCAGAAGAGGATGATGGGTGTACATCATCTTAAAGCAAGCTCTTCAGATATAATACGTCTCCCTCCGAGTCATAATAACCTTCCTTAATATACGTTGGATATACTTCGATAGCTAGGAAAAGCATCGTTCTCATCATTGTCGCATACATTGGGGGGGAATCGAAACACTCAGCTTTATCAATTGGAGCATCGTACAAAATTCTTTTCCAATCATTCGTTTTACATTCCAATAAATAAATCATCATTCTTTTCGAAAGGTGGATCATCGATGAATCCCTCGAGAATGGAAAAGCAAAGTTTTTTCATAGGGTATACGGATATGGTGAAGTGAATCTCAATGTCGTCTCTGGAACGAGACACTATCCTTAATAGAATCAGAAAGAGTGTAACTAGGAGAAGTCGACTCATTCTAGGTTGTGAATCTAAGAATCTTGCACATCGATGTCACTCTAACACTTAATAAAAATGGTTTATGTCAATAGAGTTGAAATGACATCAAATTCGAAAAGAGGGTTAGAGAAAGTCACGGAATCATCACGTGGAACGTTGATGGAAGAGAAATCATCACACGAAGGTAAAACGTTCTTACTATCACTCCTGGATGTATCCTCATATTCTCTAGGACAATTTCCTCAGCACTAAAAGTACTAAGGTGCTCGTCCCCCATTATGAGAGAATCCTTGGGCTTAATAGACGGTAAGGTGGATGTGATCATTACGTCGTGAAGGATATGGAATATTTGGCTTAGGTAAATTCTTCAGAACATCGGGTTCCGGAGTTGGAATGGGGGTAACCGGAGGTGGGATTTGTGCGGTACTTCTATGTAATTAGATGGTCTTAAGCAGTGTATCTCGGTTTCTCTCGTTCCACTACCGTTTTAGGAGATGATAGTAGTTCGAGGGTCTCCTAGTAAGCAAAAACTTCGAGTAGTGGATGCTTTCATCTCCCCTTCAAGTTTGGAATGGTATTACTTGGAAGTGTAACCCGAAGTTGAGGCATGGTTTTGAAAAATCCAACTTATCAATGTTTGCTAATATATTTTGAAAGTAGTTTATTGATTCATCAGGACGCTTGTGAGATTATATCATGTTTGACATTCCTTCTTAAGGTCTCCTTTCAACGAGTTGATTTGATTTTGCATGTTTCTCATCATTTGATCGTTATTTCTCTTGTAACTCGAAAAATCATTTGAAAACTCTTGTTGAACTTGATTATTAGGCACTTGAAAAGGTTGGTTTTGAAATCCTTGGTTTTGAAAATTTGGAGCATGATTATTTTGAGCTTGAAAACTTGATACATGAAAAATTATTTCCCCAGATTATTATTATTCCTTAACTGATTATGATTATCTATTTTGACCTGTTTTGCACCGGAGCAAAACCTGGTGGTGCCATTTGATTACTAACATGGTTCGGAGGGTTAACTTGATTGTAAGTACCCGTAGTCGCACAAACACTAGCTTGATTGTTATCGGTAGTTGGACAATTATACCAAGAATGGGCACCACCACAAGTAATGCAAGTTTCCTCAACCGCTTTAACCGGAGCGGGAGTGACAACTTTTTTAGAAACAATCTCGACTAAGGTCGAAAGTTGATCCGCAAGCTTATCAATTCTCTCATCCGTCTTACTAACACTTTCCCTAGAAGTTGTATTCATCCTAGAAGCATTTGGTTTGTTTCGTGAATAACGCACTTTTGATTTGTTTTCAATTATATTCAAAGCCTCTCTAGTCGTCTTACTTAAAAGATTTCCACCCGCCGCGGCATTTAAGGAGTCTTGATCGTTGTCGTTTAAACCGTTATAAAAGGTATCAACTTGGGTTAACTCCGTAAATCCATGGTGAGGACAAGCTCTAAGCATTTCCTTAAATCGTTCCCACGCTCACTAAAAGACTCATCGAATTTTTAGTTAAATCGAGAGATTTTATTCTTTAAGTGAGTCATTTTCGAAGGAGGGAAAAATTGATTCACGAATTTGGTAACGAGATCCTCCCAAGTCAAGATTGAATTAGGAGGTTCTTTCTCGTACCAAGTTTTAGCATCCCCCTCGAGTGAATAAGGAAACATCATTAGCTTAATCACATCGTTTGGCACATTCCTAAATCGTAGAGTCAAAGTAATCCTTTTGAAACTATTAATATGAGCATGAGGATTTTTGTTCTCTAAACCGTGAAACGGGTTTGCTTGAACCAATTGTAACAAATTCGTCTTAATCTCAAAATGATCTGCATTAATTTCTGGTAAAACGATAGCTTCTCCGTACCCTTCCGTAGGTGCTCGGAGCAGTTCTTCTATGGTACGTTCCGCCATTGGTGTAACGATAGTACGAAGCTCGGGTTCAACTAAGTTTGGAGCACGTCCTTTATTTCGACGTCTCGGAATGGTTACGTTTGAATTATTTGGAAAATTGGAATTTCTAGTGCGCATGCACTAAACAAGTAAATGAAATGATAAAAGAAATGAGAAAAGGAAATAATTTTGTTTACCGAATAATCAACAAACTTAGGGTAACTCTCTTAAGTAAAATAAATTTTACAAAAGATGTGCGCCTTTTTCGTAAGTGACACAAACGGTAAATTTTTTAAAATTTTTTAATCTTTGGTTCGGAAACTTATTGATGGATAATACCTCGGTTGAAGGTATTATTTGTTGGTGTTTTTTTACCAACTTTGTTAATTTTTTTATATTCACAAATTAACGAGAAAAATCAAAAAATCCGGAAGAGCAAATATTTTTGTATTTGTGTTTTTAATCTTCTACTTATACTAAAAAGAAAAGAAAAATATTTTTTACTTTTTATATTTTTTTATATTTTTATATTTTTGATTTACATAAAAGCGTAACTTTCGAAAACGAAAGGTTCTCCAAATCACGATCGACAAACTTCAAACGAAATAATCTTAATCATAAATCCCCGGCAACGGCGCTAAAAATTAATCGTTGAAAATCAATATATAATATACGTATAATATATAAGTATAAGGAAAATTACTAAAAATCCTTGAGGATAAAGATTATAAGCAATTTCTACACAAAAATATTATTTGTTTTAACCGGTAAGTGATTACCGGGTCGTTTTCCCAAAGATTTATAAAATTGAGACCACGTTTGTTATGTGGACAATGATTTGAATTGGATCAAAGATGATTTGATTTCTAAAATACTAAAAGTGAGTAAATAAAGGAACAATTAAACCTAACTTACGAGAAATCAATACGGGAAAGTAAATTTTAACTAAAAACGCAAATCAGGAATCCTAAACGGGACCTAAAAACCCTAAATTTTCAAAAAATAACCTAAAATGATTTTTTTTACTTTTATCTAACCCTAATTGACTAAAAGGTAAGATTAAAGGAAACTAGAACAAAAACGGAGGTGTTTTAAGCTAAAAATGTGAAGAAAACAATAACGGGATTCAATCCCGTTCTTTAAAAAAATAAAATTTTGCAATTTTAACCCTACGGAAGCAAAACTAATTTTTCTAGAAACTATATGATAAAAGAAAATTTTCTAAAAAAGAATTATATTTTTTTGACTTTTTTATAATTTTTTATGAATTAAAAATGATTATATTGAAATTAAATGTTTAAAAATATTAAACTATTTATAAAAATTCTAAAAAAATTATGGAAAGTAGCTTGAACAATGAGGGATCTAAGAAAAATAAGTTCGGAGACACAGCTTATCAAATAAGCTATGAAATAAGCTAAAACAACTTATTATACTAAAAGAGCTAAGTTGTATATAAATAATAGATTTTGCAAAGAAATACTGGATAGGCTATTGTAGCATGATGGTTACTATGTGTGTAGAGTGGGACGTGTGTGTGTGAGGTAAGAGAACACAGGTTCGAATCCTGCCTCTTGCCTTTTTTTTTTGAAAAAGTTTAAAAAACAAAGTTGTAGAAAAACTAAAAAGAAACAAATTTAATAAAAGCAACTATTATTGAAACTCACTAAATAAGCTGAAAAATTGGCTTAAAAGACAGTAAAACACTTAATTATTTATTTTTGGCTTTTTTCAAAACTTAAGAACTCAAAAACTCAAATAAGCTAACTCTAGGACCTAACAAGCTACATGTAACCTACCATTATCCTAATAAGCTAATCTAGACTAGAAATAAGCGAAAAGAGAAAGAAATAAGCTGACAAAATCAATAAGCACTCTAACTAAGACTTCAAACCAAACAGACCTTAAGAGCTATTTTGAGCTTATTTTTCTATAAGCTAAAGGACTTTTGAAAAAAAATGACTTGAACTACTGAAAAGCTTGACCTATAAGCTTCTTCAAAAAGCTTTTGAAAAGAACTTTGAAAGACAAGTGCTTGATGAAAATGCCACTTAAAGACTGCTGAATTTCTCAGAAGGTGCTAGGTGTGTTTTGGTTTGGAAAAGACAAAATGCACTTTTTAAGCTTAAAAACAGATAAGTAAAAGGACATGTTTATGAAAAATAAGCTAAAAAGGTAAATTAATGACCTATAAACTACTTAAGCTATGAAAATCTAAAGCTAATAACAAATTAAACCCTTTGAAAAATAAGCTAGAAAGTGACTGTTTGTCTGTTTTTGCCGCTGATGTAGTTGACAAATATTTTACCTAAATCTATAATTCCACAAGTGCAACCTAAGAAACTTGTTTTGACATTTTAAAAAAAACACTAACCTAAAAGCAATGAAAGCAATAATAACAGCCAGAAACCATTTAAGCTAAAAATGTTAATATGACTGACTAAATGCTTACAAATTTAAAGTTTAAACTAGAAAATTTATAAAAACTTGATCAAACTTAAACAAAGAAACTAGAATTCAAACTTATAAACCAAAAAAATGATCTCCAAAATCAGTTTTAAGATCCAAAGTAGTCACAAGCGGTACTAACTCTCAGTTAGTACTGCTGTGCCAAACAACCCTTTAACTAGATTGTCTTAACAATTATCAAAACAAATCATGATTTTAGTCCATAGACTTTAAATCCAGATATTCAAACTCACTAATTATCATCTAATAACAACATTTAAACATTAAAATCAGATTTAACAACTATGATTAACACTATGCTAATATATTTTTGATTTTTAATGATTAAAAACTACTTGCAAACTAATTTTTTCCTAAGAAGTATACTAAATAAGCAACAGATAAGTACACTAAGCAGAAATAAGCAATTCTAATCTATAATAAGCAATCAATAAGTAGTTTAAAGCTAATAAGCAAAATTAAAGCTATAAAAGAAAATTTTAAGAAACTTACAATAGCCTATGCTCAAACAAGGCTACAATTGCTCCAAGAGCTGATCAACAAGCTCCAGCTTATCCTAGGATAAGCTGGTGTGGTCCTGGAAGCCCTTCCATTATTGGCTTCCCTTCCATTTAAGAAGCTATGGTAATTTAATTGGAGGATTTAGAGTCTTATTAAGCTTAGTTAAGCTTTTGAAAGCTTAACTAAGTGAATACTAGCTTATTAGTTAAAATGATAGCTTATTGAGCTTAAAAAGAGCATTGATTAAACAGATTGATTTAAGGAAAAACATGAATTGCACAATGAACTTAAATGAAAACAAACTTTTCATTGATCATAAAAAGTAACTGATTAAAAGTTGATAAAACAGAAAATTACATTAGATCAAAAACAATACGCGAAAATGACTTCAATAATGAAATACAAAATTTTAAAAAACAAGATTAAAATTTTACACTATGCTAGACTAGATATTCTCCAAGTGAGTGAGAGTGGCCTCCTATTTATAGCAGAGAAGGTAAGCTGCTCGGTCTGTTACCCGCTCCTACTTAGCTTTTGAATTGGCCTTTTGATTCCTTCTAATGATTGGATCCTTAATTGTGACCGTTGGATTATAATATGAGCACACGGATTGCCAAGCTGGCAATCCCACTTCTTTGGAGTGGTGTGCTTCTTTTGTATTGATTTTAGTGTAAAATTCCATTAAGAGGTGTGTTTGTTTTGAATCCCGCGTGTCATTCTTGTGACCCCCCCAAAAAAAAATCATAGCCACTTGGTTACGTTTTTGCCCTTTGCTGAGTCATTCTTGGCACTAAGCATCTTTATGGCCAGTTATTGTATTTTCATCTGGAGTTAATTATTTTGAAGATGGTAAATTGGGGAAGACGGTGAAACAGTAACAAATGGGTTTTGGCGCCCTTTTCTTCTCTTTTGTACTTTATAACGTTTTTTTGTATTTGACTTGTGGTAAAAAGGGAAGTTTGACCTGGGCTCGGGATTTATAAAAAAAAAGAATTGGGCCGGTGTATGTTTGGGCTAGGGCAAGTGGTGAAAGATTTATACATTTTAATAGTTAACGACCGATAGTCCCCCATAAAGGGCTTTAAGGGACTAACGGTGGTTATGAGTTTTAGGGAACTTATGGTGAAATATTTTAACAAATAAGGGTCACATTTGGGATTTTGAGGGTTTTGTCTTATTGTGGGTTGAGCCAAGGGTTTGACTTTGTTGACCTTTTGCTAGAAACTCCCGGCTCTTGTATACTCTATCCGTCTTGTGTTCGTGTTTGCCCGGTTTTGAACCGTTTCCCATTGTGAATTTTTGCAATATCCGTACCTACACATTCACAAACAACAAAATACACAATACAAGCATATTTTTGCACATTTTGATCATTTAAAGGTTACTTTTGACTTGAAAAGGATATGTGATTTCTCACATATCAAAATTCCCCAAACTAAGTATTTGTTATGTCCTCACGCAATATTATATGCCCTAAAACCAAATACCTCAAAACCTCCCCAAACTAAATCTTTGAAAAGTAGCAAAGACTTTTGTGGGGAGAGTTAAGAAATCACAATTTTAAAAAACACCCATTTCCTATTTTTCAAAACTTTTTCCAATATATATATTATATATATAGTATAATATGATAAATGAAAACTAAACTAGAATAATTTAGTTTCAAATAATATATATATATATATATATATATATATATATATATATATATATATATATATATATAATCAATATAATAGATATTATAACTATATAATAATGAAAACTAAACTAGAATATTCCGACTTTCGTTATTTCCATAACCGTTTAGGGATCATAGAACAAGATGCATTTCGATCCGAGAATGCCCCAAAAAGGATAAATTCATCGTCCCCGACTTTTCACTTGCTCCAAACCAAGCTTAAAACGAAATCACCGTTAAATATCAGTTAAGATGCTAACACTACTCATATTTGCAACTTGTGAACTTTTCACTCCTGACAATTATTATATCTTAGGTGAATGTGCTATTTTGAATTTCAACCATGGATCAACATTTTGCAAAATTCTATGTTTCACGTTCCACCCGAGAATAATGAGTTTGAAGGCGAGATCATCCCATGTAGTGACTTTCGTCTTGGCACATCCCAACCTTGCGGCTAAGTGACCAGGCTTTTGACACCCCACAGAGACTAGTATCGGGACTCACGGACCTTAGGTTTAAAAAACTCTCAGGTTTCCCGTATATACATAGCTTATTTAAAAACTTAAAATGAAATAGTCAAAGTTCAAAAGCATATTTAAATTTAACAAAAAGAGATCTATTTATTAATTCAAACTTAATATTAAACATAACATTTATGCAATTGTAACCCTCGACCTTTTTAGAGCTGCAAACATCGTTGTGGAGCCGTCAAGAATGCAAACAAAACATTATCAGTCTACTAGGAATTTTTATTCTTACTATGGCTTTCTTTAGAAGACTACCACATCAGTTGTGAGCCGGCAAGAGGCAGTAAACTTTTATCAGCCCACAGTTTTTATTATTATTATAATATATATTTTTTTTATCATTTCATTCATTTTTTTTATTTTTTTTTAAATTTTTTCTAATATAGAGAAGACAACTACCTTTTGTGAAAATACAAGTATATAGTGTTGACCTAAGACCTAACATTTTGCTATAATACTACATATAAAATTTGTTGATTAAGCTATAATCTCGCAAAAACTAGATCACGATTATTAATCCGGTTAGGAGCTTATGGGAGAAAAAGCCACAAATTACATACATGAGCTCTTAAGATTTCCAAATAATCCTTGTTTAGCATCTCACTCATACTTAACTTTATCATTTTTTGTTCTTCGCGAAAATCGCGAACCGCTGCTTAGGCCTAAAATGTAAGAACAAGCTAGAGCTCAACACACTCGATCGGTGTTCAAAATTTATTCTTATTATACCCAGTAGGAAAGTCAAAATTGTGACAAAACACTTATTTTATTTTTGAAAATTTTTAAACTTTTTAAAATTTTGGTGGGAAAACAGGGTACCAAGAACAACAGGCAAAAGTAGGTCAGATCATATCGAAGATATACTACCCCATACTAAAATTAAACATTGTCCTCAATGTTTCCTAGCCTAAGGCTTAAAACCCCATAGAAGAACTCAAAAAGTCAGAATGTCATAACACAAGCAATGAAGAAATGTATTACAAAAATCTCAAGCCGTTTATCAAGTATGCTAAAAGATAAATGTTAGTCGATAATAATCTTAGGATATCGGATTTCCCTAAACTAATGGCAAGCAAAGGCTAGAAAGCTCGAGTGGACCGGGACAAAACACCGAACACGAGAGTCTTCAGAAAATTTTGGGTCAATCCTACAAAAAATCACAAGCACAAACAACATGAATCGGAAAGATTACAAGCCTATCTCACAACACAATAGAAATAAGAAAGAAGATAAAAGATAAGCATGGGGTGCCTCCCACGAAGCGCTTTGTTTTTGGTAACCGAGTCACATAGCTTGACTCGATCCCCGAATTCATTCGTCCTTGGAGAAAGTTTGGAGATCCTGGACTACCTTGGGTGGTAAGTCCCCTCTGAAGTAATGCTTCACACGATGACCATTCACCTTAAAGTTTGGACCATCGGGTTGAGATAACTCGATGGTTCCGTATGGAAAAACTTTGGTGATGGTGAAAGGTTCCGCTGACCAACGAGTTTTAAGCTTTCCCGAGAATATCTTTAGACGAGAGTTGAAGAGTAAAACTCGATCACCAACATTGAAAATGCAGTTTTTGATCTTAGAGTCGTGAAGCTTCTTCGTCCTCTCTTTATATATCAAAGAATTCTCATAAGCTTGATCACGAAGCTCATTAAGTTCATTAAGTTGAAGCTTCCGGTGATCACCCGCGGTTTTAAGATCGAAATTAGCATGTTTCAAAGCCCAATATGCTTTATGCCTCACAACTCATAAGTAAATGGCAAGACTCATCCGCGTACAACTAACTTATAAGGCGTACAACATAGGTGTCTAAAGCGGTACGAAATGCCCATAAAGCGTCATCTATTTTTGTCTGACCATGAGCACGGGTTTTCTCCAACTGTACTTTCTAGAATACGTTTTCTAGCCGACGATTGGACACCGTCTACTATGACCGCAGTCGTTGAGGGTGATAAGCGGTAGCAAAGACGATGAGTGTCCCCATACTTAGACATTACAGTTTAACAAATTGATCATTACAAAAATGGTCCGCAACAATCACTTATAATAGTCTCCAGGTGTTTTGAATTCTGGCAAAAAGAGATTACAAAAAACTTAACTACAACTCGAGCATCATTTGTGGGGAGCGACTTTCCTTCTACCCACTTCGAAAGATAATCAATCGGCTGACTGAGGATGTATTTATCCATGTGAAGACGGAAATGGTCCCATAAAATCGATACCCCATACATCGAAGATTTCACAAACTTGAATAGCGTTTTGAGGCATCTCATCTCGTTGTGAAATTTTGCCTTGTCTTTGACACGTATCACAAGATTTGATCATAGTATGGGCATCTCGATATATGGTCGGCCAAAAGAAACCGGCATCAAATACTTTTCGAGCGGTGAGATTGGCACTATGATGGCCCCCGGTGGGTCCTTCATGACAAGCTTTGAGGATATCATTAGCTTCTTGCCCATGCACACACCTTCGAATGATTTGATCTGCACAAATACGAAAAAGATAGGGATCGTCCCAGAAATAATGTTTAACGTCCTTGAAAAACTTCTTCTTTTGTTGAGTCGTCATTCCTTTGATGATAAAATTCCCCGCATGGAAATTTGCATAGTCCGCAAACCATGGGGTACTTTCACTAGAAATAACTCCAAGAGTCTCTAAAGGAAAATTTTCATTTATGTCTTTGTTTTCTAACACATCCTTATGAGGATTCTCAAGTCTAGATAAATGATCGGCCGCGAGGTTCTCACTTCCTTTTTTATCACGGATGGTGATATCAAATTCTTGTAGGAGAAGAACCCACCGGAGCAACCTCGGCTTGGCGTCTTGTTTATTCATAAGGTACTTTAAAGCCGAGTGATCCGTATACACTATGCTTTTAGATAAGACAAGATATGGCCGAAACTTTTCAAAAGCATACACTACGGCAAGCATTTCCTTTTCCGTCGTAGTGTAATGAATTTGAGCTTCGGTCATCGTCTTACTAGCATAATGTATAGGCTGAAAATGCTTCATCTTTTGTTGTCCTAAAACCGCACCAATCGCGAAATCACTTGCATCACACATAAGTTCGAAAGGTAGGTTCCAATCTGGGACAACTAAGATCGGAGCTTCGGTAAGCTTCTTTTTAAGAGTCTCAAAAGCATCAATACAATCCTTAGAAAACACAAACGGTGTTTCCTTCTCAAGAAGATGAGTCATAGGTCTAGCAATTTTGGAAAAGTCTTGGATAAAACGTCGGTAAAAACCCGCATGACCTAGGAAACTCCTAACACCTTTTACGGTAGTCGGGTGAGGGAGCTTAGCGATAACATCGACTTTAGCACGATCGACCTCAATTCCCGACTTTGAAATTTTATGACCTAACAAAATTCTTTCTCTACACATAAAGTGACACTTATCCCAATTTAGAACTAAATTCGTGTCTTCGCACCTTTTTAGCATCTTTTCTAAATTGGAGAGGCACGAATTAAAACTATCCCCAAAAACCGAGAAATCATCCATAAACACTTCCATAGTTTTTTTGATCATATCATGGAATATGGCCATCATACACCGTTGGAAGGTACCAGGAGCATTACACAAGCTAAAAGGCATGCGACGGTACGCGAAAGTTCCATATGGGCATGTGAAAGTAGTTTTCTCCTGGTCTTGGGGATCTATCGGTATTTGAAAATACCCCGAAAATCCATCTAGAAAACAATAAAATTCATTTCCGGCTAATCTTTCTAACATTTAATCCATAAACGGCAATGGAAAATGATATTTTCGAGTTGCTTCATTTAATTTCCTATAGTCAATACAAACTCTTCACCCAGTAGCTAAACGTGTTGGAATTAATTCATTCTCTTCATTAGCAACAACGGTTATTCCACCTTTCTTTGGAACATAATGCACTAGACTAACCCATGGGCTGTCGGAGATCGGGTAAATCATTCCGGCATCAAGAAGTTTTAGGACCTCCTTTTTTATTACCTCGTGAATTTTTAGGTTAACCCGTCTTTGACTTTGAACCGTGGGTTTGTAATCGTCCTCCATCAAGATTTTGTGGGTACAAAAACGAGGGTCGATACTCTTGATGTCGATGATTTTCCAAGCAATGGCATGTTTATGTGATTTAAGCACCTTTAAGAGGGCTTCTTTTTCAACATCTTTTAAACCTTTTGCAATAATCACTGGTAACTTATCGTTTTCTTCTAAGTAAGCATATTCCAAATGAGATGGTAAATCTTTTAACTCTAATTTTGGTGGCTCTTCAATCGAAGGTTTTGTCTTAGTGACTTCCTTAAGGTCTTCATTCTTCTTTGGAGGGAGAGTCAGAGATGGGTCTTCATTCAATAATTGCTCAAGATAAAGAATATCTCCCTTTGTGTCGTAGAAATCATCATCTAAATCCGTAAACTCATCCGGAGTTTGTAAGAAAGTCTCTATTTCTTCCAAAATGAAATCTCCTCCTTCAAAAGGAGTGAATGAAGGGGTAGTAGAAGAAAGAATTTAGAAATCCCTAGCAATTATGGAGCATACTCCTCACAAACTTCATCAATGATGTCAATTCGGTTTACCGACTTATCATTTTGTGAGGAGTATCTCGTTAGTTTGATCTAGATTAAAAGTGATGGCTTCGTTATCAACTCGAAGGGTTATTTCTTCTCTATAAACATCAATTAAGGCACGACCGGTTCTTAAGAAGGATCTCCCAAGTATGAGAGGTACTTGAGGATTGGCTTCAAAATCTACAATAACAAAGTCGGTAGGAAAGTGGAACTTTCCCACTTCTGACTTAAAAAGTCTTCGGCGTAGTCCTTTTGGAGGTGTTACTGGATCGACTCTGCTACTCTAAGGAGTTATCCGATGGGGTGGTAAGTTCGGGTAAGGATACGTTTTCCAAATGGAAAGTGCTTATATTTTATGCTCGCGCGAGATTCGGCATGCGTGTATAATTCCTTTCCGAGGAAATTGGAAATTACATGTTATAAAGAAACTTGCCAGATCTCCAAGATTTTCGGAAGCTTTTTGAAGGTAGCATCGTCCGAGCTATTCTTCGTTCACACGGTTTCTCTGCTAGATCTCAAGCACTTTTCCTTATTCATGAGCAAACTCTTAATTGTCAGGATGCAATATTGGCATCAAAAGTAAAAGTTCTCGCGAAGCTATTATCGAAGCGCAAATCTTGAAAGATTTGATAGATCTTCTCCATTTGATTCGATAGCTTTGTAACGGGACTTTTGATCATTTAGTCTTTGAAGGGGATATGAATATTCGGTTAGGTAAGTCTTTGGAACTTCGAGTTCCAGAATTGGATTGGGGTTTACCGGAGGTGGATCGAGTGAGCATTGGCTATTCCTTGGAAATTATTTTGCTCCTTATCCGTTGTCTCCCTCGGTTTCTCGTTCCACTCGTTACACTATCTTTTTAGGAGAAGGATTAGTAGGAATCGAGGGTCCCTCGTAAGCAACACCACTTCGAGTAGTGATCACTTTCATCTCACCCTTCGGGTTTGGAATGGTATTACTCGGAAGAGTACCCGAAGTTGAGGCTTGGTTTTGAAAGAATCCACTTAACATATTTTGCAAGTTAGTTTGAAAGACATTTTGTTGATTCATCAAGACGGCTTGTTGAGTCTTCATCGTGTTTTGAATTTCATTTTTAAATTGTCCTTTCAACGAATTGATTTGATTTTGCATATTTCTTATCATTTGATCATTAGTTCTCTTGTAGCTTGAAAACTCATTTGAAAACTCTTGTTGAACTTGATTATTAGGAACTTGAAAAGGTCGGTTTTGAAATCCTTGATTTTGAAAATTTGGAGCATGATTATTTTGAGCTTGAAAACCTTGATTTCCATGAAAATTGTTTCCCCGATTAAAATTATTCCCTTGACCTTGATTTTGATTATACCTATTTTGACAATTGTTTTGCACCAGAGCAAAACCAGGTGGTGCCATTTGGTTACTAACACGGTTTGGAGGTTTAACTTGATTGTAAGTACCCGTTGCCACACAAACACTGGATTGATTGTTATCGGTATTAGGACAATTGTACCAAGCATGAGGCCCACTACAAGTAACACAAATTTCCTCAACCGCTTTAACCGGAGCGGAAGTGACAACTTTTTTTGAAACAATCTCAACTAAGGTTGAAAGTTGGTCCGCAAGCTTATCAATTCTCTCACCCGTCTTACTAACACTTTCCCTAGAATTTGTATTCATCCTAGAAACATTCGATTTGTTTCTTGAATAACGAACTTTTGACTTATTCTCGATTATGTTCAAAGCTTCTCTAGTCGTCTTACTTAAAAGATTTCCACCTGCCGTGGCATTTAAGGAGTCTTGATCATTCTCGTTTAAACCGTTATAGAAGGTATCAACTTGAGTTAACTCCGTAAATCCGTGGTGAGGACAAGCTCTAAGCATTTCCTTAAATCGTTCCCATGCTTCACTAAAAGTTTCCTCGAATTTTTGTGTAAAACGAGAAATTTCATTCTTTAAGTGAGTGGTTTTCGAAGGAGGGAAAAATTGATTCACAAATTTGGTTACGAGATCCTCCCAAGTCAAGATCGAATTAGGTGGTTCTTTCTCGTACCAAACTTTAGCGGCCCCCTCGAGTGAATATGGAAACATCATTAGCTTAATAACATCGTTCGGCACATCTCTAAATCGTAAAGTCGAGGTAATCCTTTTGAAACTATTAATATGAGCGTGGGGATTTTCCCTCTCATAACCGTGAAACGGGCTAGCTTGAACTAGTTGTAACAAATTTGTTTTAATCTCAAAATGATCCGCATTAATTTCTGGTAAAACGATAGCTTCTCCATACCCTTCCGTGGGTGCACGGAGTAGCTCTTCCATTGTTCGTTCCGCCATTGGTGCAACTTCAACGATAGTACGAAGCTCGGGTTCGACTACGTTTGGAGCACGTCCTCTATTTCGACGTCTCAGAATGGTTACGTTCGAATTATTTGGAAAATTGGAATTTCTAGTGCGCATGCACTAAACAAACAAATGAAGAGAGAAAAAAAATATATATACTGATTGTAACTTTTAATACACTAATAAAATATACGATATATTATCACAAGAGCAATTAAGAACTTTTCTAAAGTCTCCCTTAAGAAAAGCTCACTCTAAAAGATATATATAATATATAATACGTATATTTAACCGGGAAGAATGATCACCCGGGTCGTTTCCCCAACGACTTGTGCAATAGAAACCACGTTTAAGCTTGGATTATGATTTGAATGAGAAAATAGATGATTTGATGATCTATGACTACCAAATTAAAGTAACAATTAAAAATTAACAATTAAACGCAATTAGACACTTAAAAAGATTAATCATGAAACAAATAAAACGCTACAAATAAGCAAGTAAATCAAATTAAGTCCTAAAAATGCAAATTAAATTTCTAAACCTAAAATAGGACAAAAGAAAATTTTAAGAAAAAGAAAAATATTTTTTTTTGATTATTTTGGAATTTTTTATGAATTAAAAACTATTTAAACTAAATTAAATAAAAAAAATAAAAAAATAGCAAATAATTGAAATTATATTTTTCCTATGTAAAATAAGTAATAAGAAAATTTTAGAAAAAAGAATCACTATTTTTGGCTTTTTAGATTTTAAGATATGAATTTTCTAAAATTTAAACTAATTAAAAGCTTAAAAATAATAAAACTATTAAAAATATAAGCCTAAAAATTTTATAAAAATTATACTAGAAAAAAGAAAATATGCAGAAGTTTAATAAAAGCCCTAATTTTTACTTTTTTTATTAAACTTTAATTAAACTAATTAAAACTTAAACCTAATTATTAATTAAATTTATTAAACTAACAAAGAAGTAAATGGAGGACTAATGGTGTTTTAAGAAGTAACAGAGCAAAACAAAGGACTAACGGAGAAAACAATTAAAACTTAAAAATTACAAAAAACACCCTGATGACTTAGCCCGATTACAAGACTAGTCCCATTTAGCTTATTAATAAGATGAATTTTAAAAATAGCTTATTATGAAAAACTTATAAAAGCAAAGTTGTAGTATAAGTTGTGGTGAACAATTTTAACAAAAGCACCTCTAGCTGAAAGCCAATAATAAGCTCAAAAAGAGCTTATCAATAAGCTGTTTACAGAAAGAAGGGGTTTACCCTTGGTTTCACTAAAACAGCTATTACAAGCTCAATTTAAGCTCAAACTTAAATCTAAAAACTGATCCTAATAGCTTATGATGCCTACTATCTAGGAATGAAAAGCTTTTTACACTAGAAACTCACTAAGCTAATTGAAATTGATGAACAAAGAGGTAAACTCAGGAATGAACATAATAAGCATAAATTAAGACTAAGCTAATAAGCTCAATAAGCTAAGACAGAGGTAAAACTTTTGCACACTTAACAATCAACTTATAAACTACTATTATCATTCATAAAACCAACACTTCTAAGCTAGAAATCAAAATTTTAAACCTAATTCTTAACTACTACTGTTTTTTGGCTTTTGGCTATTTTAGTGACTTTTAAGCTACAATGTACTAAAGTAAATAAGCTAGAAAATGAAAGATAAGCCCTAATCTATATTAAGCTGCTTGAATTCTATAAGCTAGAAGAAATTAAGCCCTAAGATCCTAGATTAACTACCCTAAATTTGAACCTAAAGTGACAGCAGTACTAACTGCTGTTAGTACTGATGTATTTTGCAAAAGGCCAGCAACAATTGTGCAGGTATCCTAGAGGGATAACCTGCACTTAGACACTCTTATTGAGTGTGTACAAACACAAAACAAGCAATAACCAAGCCTTAGATGGCTTGGTTCAATAATTTGCACAA
>BQNB010085640.1:0-24604 GCA_026074375.1 Tanacetum coccineum
TACGAATCCGTTATAAATTAGCATTCTCCTTAAACGAAGCATCATGTTTAGTGTAACACAACATTGATATCAAACCAAGAAACACTTGTTGCCCTTCCCTTGATGTCGTTTATATACAAAAACATGCTTTTTGTTTTGATTATAATTAGGGTTTGACAAACCCTAATGTTGCCGAATGTGACTAGTACCTAAAACAGAAAACTTGAACCTTCTTTTCTTCATAAACTCGACATCAAACACACCTTGTAAATCTTAGATCTTTATCTTTATCTAGGATTAATAACGTTGAACATAGAATAATGCATAGCGGAAATAGCATAATGAGATACCAATTGTGGAGTTTAAAAGAGGAGCTTCAAATAAAGAAGGTGACCAGAATGTGCAAGATTTTAGAGCCGAATTGGATAATTTGCTTGTTCAACAGAAGGAAGGTTATGATACCAGCACTAACAGAATTTCTATTGTTAGCCCTTCTGTTAGTCCTTTTGTTAGTGCTGTTGGGCAAAGTTTTGATAATGCTGATGATCTTCTAACTGATCCTCTTATGCCTGAGATGGAGAATACTGTTGATCTTCTAAATACTGGTATCTTTAGTGGTGAATATGATGATGAAGATGAGGGTGCAAAGGCTGACCTTAACAACTTGGAAACAACCATGAATGTCAGTCTTATTCCCACAACCAGAATACACAAGGATCATCCTAAAGACTAGATCATTGGAGACATAAATTCAGCTACTCAAACAAGAAGGATGACCAAGATTTCTAAAGAACATGCTTTGGTCAGTTACATTAATAAGCAGCAAAGAACAAATCACAAAGATTATCAAAACTACTTATTTACCTGTTTTCTCTCTCAAAAAGAACCCAAGAAGGTGATTCAAGTTTTAGATGATCCAAGTTGGATAGAAGTAATGCAAGAGGAGTTGCTACAGTTTAAACTGCAGAACGTTTGGAAATTGGTTAATCTACCTAATGGCAAGAGGGCCATTGGAACCAAATGGGTCTTTAGAAACAAGAAAGATAAGAGTGGAATTATAGTTAGAAACAAGGCAAGACTGGTGGCACAAGGTTACACCCAAGAAGAAGGAATTAATTATGATGAGGTTTTTGCTCCTATTGCTAGGATAGAAGCAATCAGGTTATTTTTAGCCTATGCATCATTTATGGGGTTTATTATGTACCATATGGATGTGAAGAGTGCCTTTTTATATGGTACTATTGAAGAGGAGGTGTATGTTTACCAACCTCCTAGTTTTGAAGATCCACAATTCCCTAATAAAGTTTATAAGGTAGAAAAAGCTTTATATTGTCTACATCAAGCTCCTAGAGCCTGGTATGAGACCTTGTCTACCTACTTATTGAAAAATGGATTTAGAAGAGGTACTATAGATAAGACTTTATTCATCAAGAAAGACAAAGGTGATATCCTATTAGTGCAAGTGTATGTTGATGACATCATCTTTGGGTCTACAAAGAAGTCTTTATGTGTTGAGTTTGAGCAGATGATGCACAAGAGATTCCAAATAAGTTCTATAGGGGAGCTCACTTTCTTCTTAGGGTTGTAGGTAAAGCAGAAAAATGATAGAATCTTCATCAGCCAAGACAAGTATGTGGCTGATATATTGAAGAAGTTTGATTTTGTCACTGTGAAGACAGCAAGCACTCCAATAGAGACTAACAAGGCATTGTTAAAGGATGAAGAAGTTGAGGATGTGGATGTTCATTTATACAGATCAATGATTGGATCATTGATGTACTTGACAGCTTCTAGGCCTGGCATAAGTTGCTGTTGTGCTTGTGCAAGGTTCTAAGTTACTCCTAAAGTCTCACATCTTCATGAAGTGAAGAGGATCTTTAGATACTTGAAAAGTCAGCCTAAATTAGGCCTTTGGTATCCTAGAGATTCACCATTTGACTTGGAAGCATTTTCTAACAGTGATTATGCTAGAGCTAGCCTTGACAGGAAATCCACAATAGGAGGTTGTCAATTTCTTGGCAAAAGGTTGATTTCATGGCAATGTAAAAAGCAAACTATAGTTGCCAACTCCACTACTGAAGCAGAGTATGTTGCTGCTGCTAATTGTTGTGGATTCAAAATCAAATGCTTGATTATGGGTTCAATTTCTGAACCCCAAGATTCACATTGATATGAAGCACCATTTATATTATGAAGAATCCAGTGTTTCATGCTAAAACCAAGCACATTGAAATAAGGCACCATTTCATCAGAGATTCTTATGAGAAGAGGCTCATTCAAGTAATTAAGATACATACAGATCACAATGTTGCTGATCTTCTCACAAAGGCATTTGATGTTAGCAGGTTTAACTTTTTGATTGCTAGCATTGGATTACTTAATCTCTGAAGATGTATTTGTTGGATTTATGATTGGTGTGGTTTGAAGATAGTATTAGTAATGAATTTGGAGTTAAAACTGGTGGTTGTAAAGTTTATGTAAATAGTAGGATTTGGTCTGCTAGGAATAAGTTAGTACTGTTGACTTTTGGTTCTAAGACATGATTTGTTTGTGGTAGTAAATTTTATTTGATTAAAGATTGTGATTTTTATGAGCAACAGTTGAATTATAGCAAATATTCCCTCATTTGTTCCTAGAGCAGCATATGTTCCTGCTGGTAGTAGGAATCCACCAGCATCTGTTTCTGCTGGTAGGGCTTTTCCTGCTGGTAGTAGGAATAGACCAGCATCTGTTTCTGCTGGTAGGCCATTTTCTGCTGGTTGGAGAAATCATGCTGCTAGACCTATGACCAGACCAACAAGCCATTATTTTCAACATTTTAGAAGGCCTGGCTGTTATAACCAAATGTACATGGATGAGGGAAGATGGGGAACTGCTGTTAAGACCTCAGCAGGTTGTTCTTGGAAAATTAAAAGGCCAAATATGCAGTGGGGATCCAAGAACAATGGTGGATCTCATCAATCTACATGGTTTAACTCTTAAATGATCCATAAGGCAGGTCCAAGTCAGTAATGACTTGGGTCTCCCATGTATACTAATGTTGTTGTTGTATTGTTTAATTTGTAGGAAAATCCTCATAAGAATAAAGATTTAGGAATTGTAGATAGTGGTTGTTCAAGAAGCATGACAGGTAATAAGGAGAAATTGGATGACTTTGTGAAGATTATAGGAGGTACTGTAACTTTTGGAGGTGGAGATGGCAAAATCACTGGAAAAGGCACTATAAGGACTTCCAAACTGAATTTTGAAAATGTTTATTATGTGGAAGAGCTTCAAAACTTTAATTTGTTCTCTGTATCACAAATTTGTGATAAAAAGAACAAAGTCCTGTTCACTGATAAAGAGTGCCTTGTTCTCACAAAGGAATTCCAACTACCTGAGAATAGTCAGGTGGTTCTTAGAGTTCCAAGAAGGCACAATCTCTACAGCTTCAATTTGACTGAAATCCAACCTGAAAGAGATATCACCTGTTTGCTGGCAAAAGCATCCTCTGATGAGTCTACAAAATGGCATAGAAGGATGGCTCATGTGAATTTCAAAAACATCAACAAGCTGGCAAAGCATGGATTAGTCAATGGGCTTCCCTCCAAACTCTTCACAAATGATCACAACTGTGTTGCCTGCAACAAAGGAAAGCAACACAAGGCTTCTTACAAGGCCATCACAGCTGTGAGCACCATTTCTGAGCCTCTCCAGTTACTTCACATGGATCTTTTTGGTCCTACTTCCATCAGAAGCATTGATCACAAGTACTACTCCCTGGTGGTTACTGATGACTTAAGCAGGTTTAGTTGGGTTTTCTTTTTGGGGACTAAGGATGAGACCTATTATATCCTTAAGGACTTTATTACTTTTATTGAAAACTAGTTAAATAAAAAGGTTAAAGCTATAAGGTGTGACAATGGGACAGAGTTTAAAAATTCTAAATTAATTGAACTCTGTGGGTCAAAGGGGATTAAAAGGGATTATAGTAATGCCAGAACCCCACAACAAAATGGGGTTGCTGAAAGAAAGAATAGAACCCTTATAGAGGCAGCAAGAACTATGCTTGCTGACTCTAAGTTACCTACCATGTTTTGGACAGAAGCAGTTAGTACTGCTTGTTATGTTTTAAACAGGGTTCTAGTGACTCGTCCCCATAACAAAACACCCTATGAACTATTGTCTGGGAAAGTTCCCAACATCAGTCACCTTAAACCTTTTGGGTGTCATGTGACTATCCTTAACACCAGTGACCACTTAGGAAAATTTAAGGGAAAAGCTGATGAAGGTTTTATTGTTGGGTATGCTGCTCATAGTAAGGCTTATAGGGTCTACAATTTATCCAGCAAAAAGATAGAAGAAACACTTAATCTGAGATATCTTGAAGATAAACCTAATATTCAGGGCCTGGGTCAAGAGTGGTACTTTGACCTTGACTATTTGACTGATTCTTTAGGTTATACTCGTTTCAAATCTAATCAACCTGCAGGTACACAAGATCCTCACATACATGCAGGTACACAAGATGATTCAGATTCGGAGTGTGATGAACAAGTAATTGTTGTTCCTTCTTTTCCTTCTAACCGCTTTTCAGGTCCTAAGGTTCATGAAGCTTCTGAAATGGTGGAGAGTAATTCAGACTATGCAGAAGAACTTGCTAGGCTTCGAAGACAAGAACATGAAGCCAAAGATACAGCTGAGAAGTATGGTTTTGGTTTTTCAAAAGACACAGAGGAACATTTGAGACAAGCTGATATGGTTCCTGCTGGTAGTATTGATCCTACTGCTAGCATTTCTGCTGGTAGTATTGATCCTGCTGCTAGTATTTCTGCTGGTCCTGCTGAACCATTTCCTACTGTTATCGCACCTGTTCATGCTGATGAAACATCACTTCCTCCTGGTCACTCATTGGGCTCAAGTGAACATTCTACAAGATTTCCCTCTCCTTCTGACCTTGCAAATTCCATATCCTCATCTTCAGAAATGGAGGACATATACCACCATCCTAGTACTGGCATTTTCTCTTCCTCTTCATATGATGCTGATTTTGGTGGTACTGTCACCAACTTAGCACCCATTGTAGCTGTTGATCCTGTTCCCACTAAGAGGGTGAACACCATTCATCCTCAATCACAGATTCTTGGAGATCTCACTTCACCAGTTCAGACAAGAGGAACATTGAAGAAGTCCAAATTTGGTGAAAGTACATTTGTCAGCTATGTTCATGATCAACAAAGGAATAATCACACAGACTATTTACATTGTCTGTTTGCTTGTTTTTTATCCCAACTTGAACCAAGTAGTGTTGCCCAAGCTCTTAATGATTCTGATTGGGTTGAGGCAATGCAAGAGGAGATGCAACAGTTTATTAATCAGAAGGTATGGAAGCTTGTCCCTTTGCCTGATGGGAAAATTGCTATTGGGACAAAATGGATTCTGAAGAACAAAAGAGATGCCAGAGGAATAGTAGTAAGGAATAAAGCCAGATTGGTGGCTCAAGGTCATAGGCAAGAGGAGGGCATTGACTATGATGAGGTATTTGCTCCAGTTGCTAGAATTGAAGCTATTAGACTATTCTTAGCATTTGCCTCATATATGGGTTTTATGGTATATCAAATGGATGTGAAGAGTGCCTTCCTTTATGGGGAAATTGACGAAGAAGTTTATGTTACTCAACCTAAGGGATTTGAAGATCCTCATTTCCCTAAGCATGTTTACAAAGTTGTGAAAGCTTTGTATGGTCTTCATCAAGCACCAAGGGCCTGGTATGCAAGATTGTCTACTTTTCTGTTAAAGCATAATTACAGAAGAGGTACAATAGACAAAACTCTCTTTATTAAGAAGAATTCCAGGGATATAATTCTAGTACAGGTCTATGTGGATGACATTATTTTTGGGTCTACAAAGAAGGCCTGGTGTGATGAATTTGAGGTGTTGATGAAAGGAGAATTTGAGATGAGTGCTATGGGTGAGTTAACATTTTTCTTAGGATTGCAAGTTAAGCAGAAGCCTGATGGGATCTTTATCAGCCAAGACAAGTATGTCCAGGACATGCTTAAGAAATTTGATATGGAAAGTGTGAGAACTGCAACAACACCCTATGAAGCTTCAAAGCCTAAATCCAAGGATGAACCTGATGATGCTGTTAATGTTCATTTATACAGATCCATGATAGGTTCCCTCATGTATTTGACAGCTTCAAGGCCTGATATTATGTTTGCAGTGAGTGCTTGTTCTAGACACCAGGTTACACCTTTGACTTCCAATTTGAATGCAGTCAAGAAGATCTTTAAGTATCTTAAAGGCCAACCAAAACTAGGTCTATGGTACCCAAGAGATTCTCCTTTTGTGTTGGAAGCATATAGTGACAGTGACTATGCTGGTTCACATGGTGATAGAAAATCCACAACTGGTGGATGTCAGTTCCTGGGTAGAAGGTTGATCTCATGGCAGTGTAAAAAGCAAACCATTGTGGCTACTTCTTCAACTGAAGCAGAATATGTTGCAGCTGCTAACTGTTGTGGTCAGGTACTTTGGATTCAAAATCAAATGCTTGATTATGGGTTCAATTTTATGAACACAAATTTTTTTATTGATAATCAGAGTACCATCTGCATTGTTAAAAACCCAGTTTTTCACCAAAGAACAAAGCACATAGAAATTAGGCACCATTTTATTAGAGATGCAAATGAGAAAAATCTTATTCAGGTGCTTAAGATTCACACAGATGAAAATGTGGCTGATTTATTGACCAAAGCCTTTGATGGACCAAGATTCAATTATTTGGTGGTCCACATTGGGATGCTCAATCCCTAAGTGCTAGGCTTGAGGGGAGGATTTGAGTCCAAGGGGAGGACTGTTGTTGTAAAATTTTCTAAATAGTTGGTTTTTCGTTTGTTTTACCACTTAGTTTTTATTGTTACAATATTTTTCTTCTGGTAGTTTTCTTTTTTTTCTACTGATAGTTTTAGTTATTACCCCTGGTATGTAGTTAGTTAATTCTGATAGTTAATTTTTCCTTTTCATTGTATATGTTTTGTGTGTTTTGGTCTAACCTTTTGCAGATGCATCATTCATGAGGGTGGTTTAGCACTTTTCAAGTGTTATTCATGGACAGTGTGGCCTTCTTTTGATGATAAAGAATTCATTCTGGTTGGTTAAGTGTTTCTTCTGGTGGTGCAAGAGTTCCTACTGGTAGCTTTACTGGTTCCTACTGGTTAACCACTTCCTACTGGTTATGTTAGTTTTCTTTAGGGTTGACTTTTCTTTGAGCGGGTATATTAAATTGAGTTTTATTTTAATTCAAAGTTCTAGTTGAGATAATTGGGCATTTAATTCATCAAAGGGTCACCTATTTAAAGGGATAATTACTGTTTTCTCTCATTTTAACAGAGTTACCTTTTACATCAAACCCTAATTTTTAAAAGCTCTTTACTCGTTCCACTCACTCTTTGAAAACTCGATTCCCTCTCTCTACCAGTAGTAACTCTCCATTGCGATCATCCACCAGCACTAACACTCAACCCCATTTAATAATCAACAATGGCCGCACTCAAGTACAGAGACGAACACAATAAGGTGGGTTACTTGGAAAAACCCAAAGGTAGTGATGATTATCACCAAGTACTTGACTTCTTGAGGGGTTCGCACTTAAGGTATGCTCTTACTCATGACCCCATCATCTTTGACTCTTTGGTCAAACAGTTCTGGTCAACGGCTTCACTCAGGGCTCCTGAGTTAGGCCCTCCAGCTATTCTGGCCACGATTGATAGGACTCCCTACACTATCACTGAAGACACCCTAAAACTATCACCAGAATCCTAGTTAGGAGTAGCTTATTGTTAAACATGAGGGAGGCGTATAGTAGATCTTCTATTGCTGAGATTTTACACGGCATGCACAACCTAGGGTACCCCACAAGAGGGATAGCTGACAATCCCACAAGAACAAATTCTCACTCAGTGGAGATCCTGATTCACACTCTCTTGCATTGTCTAAGTATAAAGGTCCAGGAGTTGGATCAATTTGGAAGTCCCCTGCCATTTCTTTGATAGTTTGTGTAGGGAAGGAATTTATCTGGTCTAGTTTATATTTTTAATGGATGGTAAATTAACATTCAAAACTCAAACAAATTTTTGATGTATCTAGGTTTCAATACGATGATTTTATATAGAAATCAAGAATACCAATCCTACAGGGCTTTTAGACTAACCAGTAAAATGTTTGCCAATATGAGACTGAACTTTCATGGGGATCATATGCCTTTGTTGGCATCTATGCTTCCTCCTGCTCAACCTGCTATAGCAGGTGAAAGCTCAGGGGAAGCTGAACCTTCAGTCCCACCCGATGTCCCTGAGACAGTGACTGAGACTGTGCATTCACATGAACAAGTCTCAACACCACTCAGACCAGCACCAACCAATACTGATGCTCAAGTGAATAAGCAGGGTCCATTTTCTGACCCTTCTTCAACTCAAGCCCATGACTCCATTCCTGACCTTGTTCCTTCTACTAATGTGGATGATGAATCTCTGGGAGGAACTTTCTTTGCTACTCCTCCAAGGTCCCCTACAGCTCCACCTAAAGGTACAACCATAAAAAGTCTGCGGACCCTAATTAATCTAACAGCTTTGCGTGTAATTAGTGTGTGATGAGGGGGGGGGGGGGGGGGGGGGGGGGGGGGGGGGGGGGGGGGGGGGGGGGGGGGGGGCAAGGGAAAAAGATTGAGAATTTGGAATCTGAGCTTCAAGCCCATAAGCTGCTGTTTAAAGAGGTGATGGGAACATTGGTAAAAAGAGTGAAGATTTTGGAATCAAAACACAAAGCTAAAGGAAGAAAAGTGTTTGTGAGTGAATCTGATGATGAGGAGGCAGAGGAACAAGATGTAGACCCATTGATCAAGCTTTCAGACAATTAGAGGAGGACAGATTGGGTGCAGAAGCTGCAAAGAAACTATATGAAGAAGAACAGGCTGAGTTGGCTAGAGAACAAGAGGAAAGACAGAGGAAGAGGCAAGAGGATGTTCTTAATTCTACAAAGTACTATTACGGAGATGATTGGATACCTATCATGGGACAATTTACATGCTAATCAGGACTTACTGCTCGATTTACTTGGTCCTGATGTATTGAAGAAAACTTTACAGAAGCAATGGACAAAGTTTTTGCTGGAAGGAGAGACAGTTTGAAAAACAGAGGTTTATAGAGAAAAGGAATAAACCTATGACATATGCACAGCAGTAGAACTTTATAAGCACTTATGGTCAAGAATCGAGTTCTGTCATTAAATTCTACTGATGGACTTTGAAACACGTCAGTCTTATTTCGATGCCACACTTCAGGAGGAGTTTAACAAGATTCGACATGCTGTTGAAAATTTGCAAACTCAGATACTCAGGATGTCTATTAAGAGACCTGGTGCAGATTTGGACCAGCCTACTTCCAAGAAGTCAAAATCCAATGAAGCTCAACACACTTCTGTTCCTCCTGCATCAAATCCATCAACTGCTGGTGTACCATCTAATCCTTCACCATTTTTTGATACTCCTCCACACTCACCTGAGGTTACACCTGTTTCACCAACCAAACCATCTGCTGCTGCTTCACACACTGAAGTTCCACCTGCTGTTCCAAGGATAACTGGTCCAAGGACAAGAAGTAAATCAATTGATGTTAATATCAAGACCTATACCACTAGGAGGAAGTCACTAGCCTCTAGGAAGATGCCCTCTTCTGAAGTGGATTTGACTGCTCCTGGTGACTCCTTCATTCAAGTGCTGCTAAATGATGAATCTGATGATACTGATGATTCTGACCCTCTTTTATTTTGGCATGCATTTGCTGCTTGGGAAGTTGTTCCTACTATTTTGGGAGATGTCAATGCTTTGTACTTCACTGATAACTCTTCCAAATACTTCACTCATCTTAGAGAGATTTTGCACCTGCTTGATCGACAGGATTTGTCTAAGTTATATGGTATGGTTGTTAAGCATTATGAGGTCAACCCTCTAGTTGGCACAGGATTAATTTTGTGGAGAGATCTTCCATGTATCTGTTTGAGTCTACTAAAAAACCTGTGGGTCGAGTGTTGAAGTTTGGAATGAACAAAAGGAGTGGGTCATTCGCAGCTGGAAATTGTTTCCATTTTCAGGTGTTCATGTGCTGGAAACATTTACAGGCAAGATTTTAAAGACGAACAAATAGGATTCCCTCCCACCTTGTACTATGACCGGAAACCACAAGGTGTCACACCCCGTCAATGGCGGAAACACGGGATACGACGATACCATTCATCGCACAAGATACAAGATCATACACTTTATAATCTACATTCATAAAATTGAAGTTTACAGAACTTTACAAGTTAAAAAAAAACTTATCATATTTCAAAACCACGCTCATCTCTACCCAGTCCCCTTGGGTTACATCTTTTCTCTTCCAATACCAATCACATACCTTTGATTTGACACACCTGAAAATGATACTCGAAAACGTCAACAATAATGTTGGTGAGCTCGTAGGTTTGACCTTAAACCCAAAAGCTGTGCCAATATTTCAACAGTGGACAATAGTGCTATATGACAGTGAATATATGCTAACAATCCAAGACATAGCATCCCCGCTAGTCATATCTCAACATCCAATAATAAATCCGGAGTCGCAACTCCCAAATCACTAATGCAACTAAAGGGCCTACCAGCTGGAGCACTATATTAGGGCGTACCACACAAAACCTTGCATGCCAAACACAGTACATGCAAGTACCACACAGAACCTTGTATGCCAAACATAATACATACAAGTACCACACAGAACCTTGCCATGCCAAACACAGTACATGCAAGTAAATCAACACATAATATTCACATAACAGTCATAAGCACATATCTTGTCCCAAAAACAAAACCACATTTCGCACAGATCAATTCAAAACACATTTGAGTATCATTTCCCAAACAGAAAAATAGTAAAAAATGGGGCTATGAGAACTCACCTCAATCAGCAATCAAAGCAACCGCACAATCTCAATAAAGCAGACACAACAAATCTCTACGCAAGCGCACAATGTACCCAGCAACGACCTAATATATACTCACTATATCAATACTCGTACAAAATTATCTTATTGTACAAGTGTTCGCCCTAACTCACGCAAAATCCTTTCTTTATCATTTCAAAAATCCCATTCCAAATTCATATCATCCCAAACTCGTTATCTCATAACGTTAATCTCATTACAAAAACCGTCGTCTTGTTACCAAGACTTATCTCATTATCAATATTTTATCTCATTTTATGGTTGTGTGGTAATTACGCGAAAACGACTCAAAAACACTTGGGCAAAGTGTGACACCAATACAACTAATTTCAACACCTCGATCCGTTAAACGGTACAACTGACCAAAATACTCCGCGAAAAACTGACGAAAGAACGAGCAAGAGCTCAAAAACCAAGGATGAATAATCCACCTTTCCGAAATCGATACAATATATATATATATATATATTCACTAAATACTTGATTATTTAGATAAAATAGTAATATTTTATTATAACTTCGTCTTATTATCGGGCTAACAGGGTACAATTAATCCGTACCTACGTGATTGACATCATGCTATAAATAAATATAAAAAAAATAGTATATAAAATTGTAAGAGTATATATAAATAATATATAATAATAAATATAATATATATATAAATGTATTAAATATGTATGTATAAATATAGTCAGTAATTAATATAAGTAAGTATATATATCTATAATGTGTGTGTGTGTGTAATATATAAAAATTATTATAAAAATTATAATAGTAAAAATAAAAAAATTTATAAAATCATTTTGTCTTATTCATCGGCTAACGGGTAGTTACAATTCTTCATCATATCAATATTCCAAAAAGCTTTACCTCAACACTTAATCTTCCTTAAGATTCACCATTAATCCAATCCCAATGAAAATTGACACAACGGTTTAAATAATAGTAAATAATTTAAGAAAAAGTTTTGAGAAATTACAACTTATTCGAATTGTAACAAATTTTCATTTAAAAACTATTTATCGTTAAAACATTGAAAATTTTATCACTTTTTAGCAAAACTCTAAGTATATAATTCTTTTAAAAATTCACAATGACCACCGAATCGTCTTTATGACATTAGAAAATGATGGAGTTGTCAGTAGATGTGAACATATGTTGGAAGCTGTGAACTATAGTGGAAGAGAGAAGGGTTTGGGTGTTGGCTAACCACCACACAACAAATGGTCATCAGTTCACCATGCTTAATAGGCATAAGGACTGGCTAGTCCAAAGCAAACGGTTTTGGTAAAGACTTCTCAAATCCGTTGATGGTTGACAGTTTACCAAAAACTGGATGGTACTCAACTTACCAATGATTCATGTTCAAAAAGTTAAACTGGTTATTAATCCACCAGGGTGATGTCATGATTCCACCAAAGGATTAGCTAGCCCAAGAGCAAACGGTTACTTGGTAAAGGCTTAATCAAATCCGTTGATAGCTGATGATTTGCTAAAAATCATATGGTATTTCAACTCACCATGTTTCATGTACTAAGAGTTGAAATGGTTATCAATGTACCATGGTTTATAAACCAAACATTGGCTACTCCAGAGTTAATGGCTAACTGGTAAAGAGACATCAAATCCATTAAATTTTCAATGATTCACCTCTCACAGGAGTTAACACACCTGGAAGTGATGAGAATAGACTGAAACTTTATGATTTGATGTACATATAGTCAATGTTGCTGCTTATTCAAGTGTTGCTGAAGAGATATGACTTGTTGCTGTGAAGTGCTGATTATGATACTTAGAAGATTAGTTGCTGCAAAGATCAGGTAGTGATGATTTCAAGAGTTGCTGATAGAAGTCAAGAACCTGTTTATACAGGAAGATCATCATGTTGCAGTTCAAGAATAATTCCAAAGATAATGCTCACAAAATCCTCAGGAAGATCATAATGAAGGTAGTCAAAGAAACTTGAAGATCACAAGTGAAGTTCAAGTTAGGGGAGGATTGTTAGGAATTATTGTAAACAGACTTAAGTCTGGTAGTTATAGAGTTAAGTCTGGTAGACATAGTTAAGTCTGCCAGTACTAAGTTAAGTCTGGCAGTACTATAGTTAGTACTGGCCTTGTCTAGTTAAGTCTGTTTATGTAACAGAATAGTTATAATAGTTATCTTAGAGATATCTTAGGAGATATCTTAGGAAAGGATATGCATTATCCTTTCACACGTTTGTAAAGCCCATTAGGGTTTCCTTGGTGTATAAAAGGAACCCTACGGCATAGTGTTTGAGATATAGAACCCTAATAGAAATCAATAGAAAATAGCAAAGTTTTACATTGTGTTCTTCTTAGTACTTGTGTTAAGATTCCGCATTAGCACATAGTATTCATAGTCATTGTCTCTCATATAGTTGATTTGGATTTATTCAAGTTAGCTATTGTCTTACAAAAGGCTAAACAGATCCAAGACTTTGGACCTACAAGTGGTATCAGAGCCTCTAGAGGGACTCTGAATAAGAAGAATCACAAGAACACAAACAATCACTTTCAGATCTAGAAAAATGTCTCAACCTGCTAATGATGTCTTAGTACTAGGTGTTATCGCATTAGGGCACGTATCTTGAACATATACAAGCAACTCCTGAATTCTTGTGGCATACTTACAGGCAAAGTCTAACTCGCTATCTAAAGGTTGTTTCGCTTTAGCTTTGTTTCGACTATTTCACAAAGAGTATTAGCTTGTTCTTGAGTGTGTCTAAGATAGTCTATGTGAACATCCCTATTTTGCAATAACCTAGGAGGCAACGGTACTAAATCAAGCTTGAACATGCCTGGAGCAATAATGGTGGCAGAAGGTGTGTGTACAACATTTTCAACAATTTCTTTCCCTTTTAATTTTCGTAAATCATTTTTCAATGATGTTATCACAAAAACCTAGTCTTGAATTTGAGCTTTTAAATCCTCATTTTCCACAGATTTTAAGTTCAGTTTGTTAATTAAAGAGTCACTTTGTTCTTTATGACAAACACATGTCTTCACATGATTAATTTCATTACAAAGACGTTCGTTCTCAGAAAGCAATTTTGCCACACTATTTTTTAGTTCCTTATTTATGGGCTCAAGTTCACATTTATCGTGATTAACTTTCTGTTCCTTGGTATTCTCTCTCAAAGATTTAATAGTATCCTTCAACTTACAAATGGTCTTGTCTTTATCTTTTCGCCGAGCTTTCAAATCATTAATTTCAAAATATTCTAGAATGTTGGGTCTTAAAAGACTTCATGGATTCTTAGAAGTTACTGCTGCTCAGTTCTGCTGGTGGAAAGATTATGACTGTTTGAAGACTTTCTACTGTCAAGAGGATAAAGACGCGTTAAAGAGATAAATATTGTTTGGAGAACAAGAATACGTGTAAAGATAAGTGTTGAGATATTTATGTACAAGATATACATGTATTTATTTATAAGATTACGTATATGTTTAGAAAAGATTGAGATATCTTGGGAATATATTGTAAGCCGACTAGGATTCCTTAGTCTATAAAAGGAGGCTCTAGGGCATTAGTTGAACATATCTCAATAACATATCTTTACAAATACACATACGCAAATCCAGAGATTAAGAGTATTGTAAGCTTCAAGGTTGTAACCCTAGTACTAAGATAGAATACTCGTATTATTATCATTAATAATATTGAAGCATTTTGTTCATTCATATCTACTATTTCATTGATATATCTTCTAGATATTAAAGAGTAGATTTCACATACTCTTTGATACACACACAAAGTTTCTATATTTTGGATTTATCTAAGGTAACATACTCTTTACAAGGTAAAGAATCGATCTAGGATTGGGATCAACAAGTGGTATCAGAGCCTTGCTTTGAGAAACTTTGATCTAGAAGACATAGAGCTTGAATATACAAATAGTGGTCCTACTGCAAAGCTACCCATACTCAAATTGGGGGAGTATAAGATATGGGCTATAAGGATTAAGCAGTACTTTCATATCCAAGACTATGCACTCTGGAAAGTGATAGAAAATGGTGATTCATGGGTCCCAATATCTCAAACAACTAAGGAGAATGGGATAACAACTTTAAAGATGTCTACACCTGCAACTGCAAAAGAGAAGATAAAGAAAAAGAATAATGTCAAAGCTAGGGGTTTGTTACTCATGGCACTTCCAAATGAACATCAGCTAACATTCAGTCAATATCCAGATGCTAAATCAATGTTTGCTGCCAATTGAACACAATATTTGAGGTAATTCAGCTACCAAGAAAACTTAGAAAACTCTCTTGAAGCAACAGTATGAGAATTTCAGTGCAACAAGTGCAGAGTCTCTTGACTCTATTTTCAATAGGCTTCAGAAGATAGTCAGTAGGCTTGCTATCTTGGGTGTGATCATTGCCTAAGAAGATTTAAACTTAAAATTTTTAAGCAGCTTACCACCTGAGTGAACACTCATGTAGTTGTGTGGATGAATAAGCCTGAGGTTGAAACTATGAGTATAGATGATTTGTACAACAACTTCAAAATTGTTGAACGAAAAGTAAAGAAATCTGTTGGAGGAAGTAGAGGTGCTCAGAACTTGGCCTTTATGACTGCACCAAGCACTAACAGTACTAATGATGCTAACACTGCTAGTCCATAAGTTAGTACTCCTAGCCCGAATGTTAATGATGCTAGCCCACAAGTTAGTACTGCCAGCGTCAGTGACAATACTGTGTATGCTTTCATGGTTGAAAATCCCAATGGTTCTAATGTCCTACACCAAGACTTAAAGCAAATTCATGAAGATGATTTAGAAGTAATGGATTTGAAGTGGCAGCTCTCTCTGCTAAGTGTGAGGGTAAAGAAGTATTATCAGAGGACAGGCAAAAAGATTTTCATTAATGCTAATGATATTGCTATGTATGATAAATCTAAGGTGGAGTGCTACAACTATCATAAGTTGGGACACTTTGCCAGGGAGTGCAGAGAACCAAGAAGTAAGGAAGGCCAGTTCAGAAATCAAGACAACACCAGGAAGCAAGGAAACAACAAAGACAAATCTTCAAAGGAAATGTTGGCTATAGATGGTGTAGGTTTTGATTGGAGTGACATGGCAGAAGAACATGTTCAGACAAACATGGCTTTAATGGCATTCTCAGACTCTGAGGTATACACTGATAAAACTTGTTCTAAAACTTGTCTGAAAAACTATGAAACTCTTAAGAAAACAATATTGCTTGATTTGCTTGCTAAACTATAGCAAACTGAATTTAAGGCAAATACTTATAAAATAGGACTAGATACTATTGAGGCACAACTTGTCACATATAGGAAGAATGAGGTTCTTTTTGGTGAAGAAGTTGTTGTCCTTAAAAGAGAAGTAGGATGCAAACAATATGAAATTAATATGCTTAAAATAGAGTTTGAAAAAGTTAAGCAAGAAAAAGATGGCATTGATTTTAAAATTAAGAAATTTGATAAGGCCTCAAAAGACTTAGATTAGTTGTTAGGAAGTCAGATAACTAACAAAAGTAAAAAGGGTTTGGGATATAGTGCAGTTCCTCTACCTCATCCTTTAATTTATAATAGACCTAACAAGCTGGATCTGTCTTATTCTGGTCTTAATGAATTCAAAGAGTCTGAATTCAAAGGTTATGGTCCTGAGAATAGTAATCTAGAGTCTAATGTTGTTTGTGAAAATGAATCAGATAATTCTAAGGAAAATTCTGATAAGTCTTTGGTAAAAGAACAAGTATCACAGGACAAAAGTAGCTTTGTTGAAGGCTATGGGTCTAACACTAGTAAAGTATAACCTAAGAAAGTTAGGAAGAATGATGGTGCCCCAATTATTGAGGATTGGGTGTCAGATGATGAGGAACAAGATGAGTCTAAGCCTAAGTCTGAAAAGAAAACTGTTATTCCTACTGCTGCTAAGATAGAAAAACCAGTTAAAAAGTCAGTTAGGTATGCAGAAATGTATAGATCATAATCTCCTAGGGGGAATCAGAGGAATTAGAATGAACAGAATTCTAATCAACTAGGAAAAGATTTTGTGATGTATAACAAGGCTTGTTATATATGTGGAAGTTTTAATTATTTGTAGATTAATTGTCATAATCATCAAAGAAGAGGCATAGTATATAGAAATAACTACAATAGGGTGAATGCCAAAAACACACACCCTAATGTACTCAGGAATATGTATCCTAAAGCAGTTTTGTTGAACACTGGCCTCACCCCACTTAATACTGTTAGGCCAGTTAATACTGCTCACTCCAAAATAGCAGTTCATAGTGCTAAATCAAAGACACATTTCAAAACAAGCACAGTCAACTGCTAAGAGGCCTTTTTATAAGCAAACAACATTAACTAGAAGATATCTGCATGATCCAAAGAGACACTATTATACTGGAAGGTATAATGCAGTTAATACTGCTAGGTCTTATACAGGACAAGTTAATGTTGTTAGGGTAAAAAGGGTTAATGTTGTAAAGTCCTGAGCATATTGGGTTTGGAGACATACCAAATCTAATGGTGCATCGCTTGCTTTTAAAAGACACAACTACATTGATGCACGGGGCAGATCCAAGTCAGTAATGGCTTGGGTCCCCAAAGGAATCTAATTTCCTTATTCTTTTGTGCAGGGCAAGCCACAACATGATGATAAAGGATTTGTTGATAGTGGATGCTCAAGGCACATGACTGGTAACATAGCTTATCTCTCTGATTTCAAGCAGTTTAATGGAGGTTATGTTGCATTTGGAAGAGGTGCATATGGTGGTAAAATTACTGGTAAAGGAACTCTTAAGACATATAATCTTGATTTTAAAGATGTATAGTTTGTCAACATTTTTTTTGAGGTGTTTTTTTTTTAAAAAAATTCAATCTTTTTAGTGTCGTCAGATGTGTGACAAAAAGAAACTATGTCACTTTTTACAGATTACTGAATTGTCTGGTCTTAATCCAAATTTTAAGTGCCTGATGAAAATCAGATACTATTAAATTCTAGAAGGAAATATGTACAGTTTTGATATGAAGAACATTGTTCCTAAAGAAAGTTTGACTTGTCTTGTTACAAAGGCTACATTAGATGAATCAATGCTCTGGCATAGAAGACTTGGTCATATTAATTTTAAAAACATTAATAAGCTAGTCAAGGATAATCTAGTAAGAGGATTGCCTACAAAATGTTTTGAAAATGACCAAACCTGTGTTGCTTGTCTTAAAGGGAAGCAACACAGAGCTTCATGTAAGTCCAAAGTTCTGAATCCTGTTACTAAGCCTTTGTTTATGATACATATAGATTTGTTTGGTCCAACCTTTGTGAGTAGCTTGATGCATAAGAAGTATTGCTTAGTAGTCACTGATGATTATAGTAGATTTACATGGGTTTTCTTTTTAACAACTAAGAATGAAACCAGTGAGATCCTTAAGCTCTTTATCAAAGAAATAGAAAACCTAGTAGATAAGAAAGTGAAAATAATCAGAAGTGATAATGGGACAGAGTTTAAGAACAAAGTTATAGATGAATTTTGCAGAGAAAAAGGTATTAAGAGAGAATATAGTGTAGCTAGGACTCCTCAGTAAAATGGTGTTGCTGGGAGGAGGAATAGGACACTCATTAAGGCTGCTAGAACAATGTTAGCTGACTCTAAGTTACCTACCACATTTTGGGCTGAAGCAATTTCTACTGCTTGCTATGTACAGCATAGAGTATTAGTAGTCAAGCCTCATAACAAGACACCTTATGAACTTTTTAGAGTTTTTAAACCAGCTCTAAGTTTTATGAGACCATTTGGTTGTCATGTTATTACTATTAATTATAACACCCCGTGTTTTAGGGTCATTGATGTCGTCAATAAGTTCGTTATTTATTTTTAGTATGGTACGCGTTTGCTTTTAAGTTTAAAGTGTTAAGTTAAATCGCGTACGTTAAAAATTAGCGTTCAATGTAAACGGGCATCAATCAATTAAACGTTTGCATCAATCAAGTATTAAATAATTATTTTGAGAATAATTATGGTCGTTGTTTATTTTATTTTTTATCGGTTACGTAAATATTGTACGTTTCGCGATAAAGTACGTTTAGGCATACCCGGAACCACAAAAATATTTCTACGCTTCAACAAATGCCTAATATTATTTCCATTGATCAAAAAGTTTATACCACTATTAACCACACAAAAACACCCCTCCAACCCACCCAACCACCTAATATCTCCAGGTACACCGCACACCACCCCCCCACACCCCCACCATCCCCATATGCCCCCCATACCCGAACATAAACAACCCTATCCAATCAAGTGTCACAAAGCCGGCACCCACATAACCGCCCCATTTAACAAGAAATAGCCAAGACTTACACCAATTACAAGTATACAATTAGAAATAAAAGTTACCAACTTACTTACAACTTATTAATAACAAGTATACTTGCATTTCTTTCTTTTATACAAGATAAATTTACTAGTAAACATTACCCCTAGATTTCTTGAACTAATGTCTCATTTAGGGGACAAAGAAACATAAGCATTAACTAAGAACCATGTACATCTTAGACTTAGAATTTTAGCTAGTAGTTTTGACCAACTTTTTCCATAAAACCCTCTCCAATGTGCCGTCCCCCCCCCCCTTTTATGGTCTTTATGGTCTTTGTAAATGCATTTGTCTAGCCTTAAATATTCATATACATACATACTAGAAAAGATAAGAAAACACACAAGTCTTTTACTTACAAAAATCAACTTCAATCTCTCTTTTTCTCTTGCTTTCCCACGTCCCAAAAAGAAATCCAAGAACCAAACCATACAATCTTTTCTTCTTCATTTATACACCTTTACATATCATATCTAAGATATACTTAGGTATTTTGAAGCCTTGAATAACCATTTTCAAGTGTTGAAGCATAAAGAGAAAACTAGGGTCTTATAAGGAAAACAAGGGTTGTTTTCAAGCAAGGATTTAAACCACAAGGGTGTGGTTTATTTTACATTGATCACTCACTCATATAAGGTTATCTAAAACTCTCATTATTTCATAAACATGTTTTTATGTGTATATATGATGATATGTAGTGAAATCACCATATAGGGCTTTTTAATCATGTAAAAAGAGTTTTACTTGTGATTATGATTTTGTACACTTTTTTTCTTATGTTATGTTGTTGTATATATCATGGAATAATGAAACTATAAGTATGGTAACACGTTAATTAAAGTGGAAAATATATAAGTGTAAACTTGGAAGTAAAAGTTTACTTAAGGATTTCATGGTTTCATGTGATGTTATGAATTGTTTACTTGGACTCAAGGACAAAAATATAAGGACTATGGACTATATAATATGTATGAGATGGTATATTAAGAGTATGGGAAAAACTTGTGGAAATAACTTGGTTAAAAAGTATATAAAACAAGTTTAATAAATAAGTAAATATATAGATGTTAAGGGGCTGTTTGGAGTCGAATTCCAAACAGTGGATATTATGTTTTAGAAATATTCTACATCTCATGACGATTCCGAAAAGGTAAGAAACTTGTCAAACGGATAAATAACGAAAAAGTTACGCTAATTACGAGTTATACGTTAATTAATCGGGTTTATAAAATAACTTTTATAAAAAGTATGTAAAACAGAAGGTTGGATATTTTTAACAAATATAACACATTTTTAGGATTCTAAAATGATAAGAATCATAATTTTTCAATTTAGAATGAAGGAGTTATGAATTTCGCGGGTATTCGGTAATTAAAAGTTTATAAAAATAATTTTATAAACTATGAACACTAAAAACACTATTCATATCAGATGTAAATTTTCTTTAAAATGTTATATTTTGATAGAACTTTCAATAACAAGAACGTGCTCGAAAGAATCGCTAAAAACGGAGCTATAACGAATAAAATACGACGTTTACGAGTGTTACATTAAATTAAGTTATAAAAATGAATTTATAACTGGTATGAACAGTAAAATCACTGTTCATCAGAGGACATGAAATTTCAAAAATGTCATATTTTGATACGTCGTCTTAATACAAAGACGTGGACGTAAGAAACGCGAGAAACGGGTTTAAAACGGGAAAGTTATGCTAGTTTTACTAAAACGATAATTATAAACGTTTTCACTCTATAACAACGATTTCTAAATTACAAATAGACGGTGATGAAGCTATATAGAATTATATGTGGTTATCAAAGTACTATATTACTAGGGAGTTTCATAATGAGGCCTCTTCGGGGTGGCGTATCGACGAGTTGTTGGATTTACGATTTAAAGTGTCCTAGCTCCTCATACGTCACTACATGACCTCTTAAATTATGATAGCCCGAACGATAGTATGATGTAACTAACATAGACTTGTATATGATGTTAGTTAATCAAAGCGATTAGTGCTTATACGACCTATGTTAATTTAGGTTGCATTCGATCATTTACGTGACGCGCTATCTGTGATATTTGGATTATCAGTAACTCAAGGTGAGTTCATAGCCCCACATTTTTACGATTTATAACTTTGGGGTGGAAACATGCTTTGTTTTATAAATTGGATGCAAGTGTATATTTTATATTGATTACGTGTTTGCCTAAGTAGCGATAACCCAAGTTGAGCCCATTATCATGAACTGTCAATTGCATATATGTAGTTGTGAATTACATTATATAAGCATGTGAATGTTATGTAACAGATCTATTTGGGATTGACCTTACCGTTTCGGGGTGATTAGCTATCACCGGGATACGAACGTTATGACTTGTTTGGATTCAGGATGTTTAGGGTTGTCTGAACATGCTGATCGGGCAGATAGCCCCCCCCCCCCCCCCCCCCCCCCCCCCCCCCCCCCCCCCCCCCCCCCCCCCTTATATTATTATGCGAATATTATTGTCGAGCTTTCAGTTGTCATGTGCTTAGGAAAACGTGATTGGATTTTGTTGATGTTGCATCTGTTGCTTATCACCGGGGAAGACTTGGGGGCCGTGCATATTATAATTTACTACCTATGAATTCACCAACTTTTTTGTTGACTTTTTAAAGCAATGTTTTCAGGTGGTCAATAGGCACGAGGTGCCAGGGATACATTGGTGGTTTTGATTTGGATATCATGCATTAAAGATTTTGTCGCATTACATTTTATATAAATGTTTGGGTTGAATTCTTTGTATTTTGTACATTGTGGAAAATGTAGCTTCGGCTTATGTAACATATACTTTGTTATTTCCCACTGTGTCTGTTATCCGTTTTTTTAAACGACTTTTTGGTCGTTCTATATAATCCTTGTGTTATTGATTTCTTGAAGTAACACGCCCTCGGACCCTTTACGTCTTCTTATATCTCTTTTTTAGTGAGCCCATTTGGGGGTGTTACAGATTGTATCAGAGCCCATGGTTATAGAAGGAACCTAGGTCAAAGTTTTTGTTGGACTATAACCATTTTTCAAACATTGCATTCATACAAAGGGGTTTTTACGGGACACACACTAGTTGTTGCATTAGTTAGTTATACTAAATGCATTCACAATTGATATACGTGGTTATAATATATTACGTATATTACAATAAGAGCCTTATATAATATACTCATATAAGTTATTTCTGCTGGTCACAGTAGTCATGTCAGTGATTCCGCAGTACCTAATATTCTGAATCCCCCTGAGGCTTACGATCTGGAGTATCCCATCTGAGGGGATCCTTATGAGGAGGCTGCCCGACAGTTGCTGGAAAAGGCAGCACGTTCTCCAGAGTATGTACCTGATCCCATAGAGTTGGAGGATCATGTACCAGTGTACATTCCTGAGCCTGAGCACCTTGAGGACTTAGTGCCGGCTGAGGATGAGGCACCTACACCTCCACTACCACCATCCTTTTTATCCCCACGTATTCGACCCCCACGTACTAGAGCAGCCATGGCTCAGATGAGAGCTGCAGCACCATCCACCTATCATTCACTACTCCCATCAATGACCCCACCATTGTTACCTATACCACTACCTGCACCATCCACTAGCCGCAGAGCTAAGATTCCCGAGGCTGACACACCGCCTCAGAAGAGGCTACTACTTACTACTCCTAGACCTAATTGTGAGGTTGGGGAGAGTTCTGCAGCTGCTGCTGCGAGACAGCCAGGACCCACTATGGCCCATGGAGTCGATTGCAGTTTTGTAGACACTGTGGAGACCAGGGTCCGAGATACTGAGAGGAGGATGATGACCGCCTTAGAGGTGGTCAACTTAAGGGTAAGTTACAAGGTAGATGTTCGCAGTAGAGAGAGTTCAGAGTTTTACTTACGACATCACGATGCCCAGAAAGATCGTGCAGCTGTGAGAGCTGAGATTGAGGTATTGAGGAGAGAGAGATTTGCTTATGCGCAGGAGAGTATTGAGACTCATGAGGCCTTGGCTAGATTTAAGGCTTACTGCAGGACATTAGAGGCACGAGTTACAGTGTTAGAGACTCAGGCACGTCGCCACGAGTGGCAGCGTCAGGCTGCAGATGATCTTGCTATTGAGCATATCATGCGTACCCAGGCCCTGGAGGCAGGAACACGTGTTGACACCCTAAAGGACTCTGGTAGCAGTTCCTAGACTTGGTTATGATTGTAGCTACTATACAGTCTGTTAAGTTTTTATGGGTTACTCCCAGCTAGCAGACGGTATAGATCTTTTGTTGGTTAGCTATCTTGTATAGATCTTTTGTTTCTGATTAGCTATCCTGTATAGCCTACTAAGTAATACGGGTAACTCCTGGCTAGTAAGGCTTTAGGTTTATTTTCATTTTGTAAACTAGCGATAGGGAATCATTGTACCAAACAGATCATGTATGTTTCTAGATTATATATGGAATTGATGTATTATGTTATGTCGATCTTGTGTTGGTTGTATATTTCACTATGTGATGTGATTTCATTTTATTTATGGTGCATATGTTATGTCACGTTATGATTGTATTGAAATCTAACGGGTATTGTATTTTCTTGTGATTGAAGAAAATGGCACCAAAGAGAGCCACAAGGTCAACACGAGTCCCACCAGTTACACCAGCCCCATCAACCACAACTGTTACTGATGCACAATTGAAGGCATTAATTGCCCAAGGAGTTGCTGCTGCAATGGCTGAAGCTGAAGCAAGCAGAGTCAAGAATGGCTACGACAATAATGGTTCAGAACCAAGGCCAGCACAAACTGCTCGCGAATGCTCTTACTCTGAATTCTTGAAATGCAAACCTTTGGACTTCAAAGGCACTGAGGGAGTCGTCGAACTCACTCAATGGTTTGAGAAAATGGAGTCTGTGTTTAGCATTAGCAATTGCCCAGCAGCTAGTCAAGTCAAATTCGCGACTTGCACTCTGCAAGACGATGCTCTTACATGGTGGAATTCCCATATTAAGACCACTACTCCTGAAGCAGCTCATGCCATGCCATGGGCAGCACTAAAGAAAATGATGACTGATAAATACTACCCGAGGGGTGAGATCAAGAAGATTGAGATTGAGATGTGGAATCTTAAGGTTAAGGGCACCGATGTGGTGGCTTACAATCGACGATTTCAACAACTAGCGTTGATGTGTGCCAGGATGTTCCCAGAAGAGGTAGACAAGATTAAAAAGTATATCGGT
>BQNB010085641.1:0-23438 GCA_026074375.1 Tanacetum coccineum
CCACTTTTATATAATTATTGCAAGAATTTATACTTAATTGCTTAAAAGTGTTATTTGCAGTAATTAAGGAGTGATTTGTGAAGACATGCTAAAAGGCGCATATTTTGGAGCTAAAATGATGATATTTAAAGATTGACTATTTCTGACCAATATGTCGTATCCACAAAAAGAGATACGGCATATCAGCACCTGAACTTCACAAGAAAACGTGTATTCTCACTTCCAAATACGGCGTATCCAACTCCTACTATACGCCGTATCAAGCAAGATAACTATTCAGAGATTTGGCGAATAATATATTTTGGGAAGATATTTCAGAGTGATTATAAACTTTGCGCGCACTCCAAAGGAAACATCCCAATACGCCGTATTGGCCTAGCTCAATACGGCGTATCCAGCCTTTTTCAGAGACTATAAATTGAAGACTTAAAAACGAGTTTTCAGTGTGCAAAATCATATTCTTCATACCATACACATAAAAAGACTTTTTTTCTTAAGAAAAAAAAACAACCAACGGTCAAGCAGTCGATCATGATTTCCATAGAAGACACCGTTTAATTCCTATACTCTTTAATCATTTTAATTTTCTGGTATCGATCGGTAAAACGTTTAGTTTTACCTGGTTTTATTTGATCAAATGCTTGTATAATTAAACAATGGTTATGGCTAATACCCTAGGGTAAAGCCATCTTAATGAAATTTAATGTTTGGTGTTAAAAATCGATTTCTTAATTTTATTGTTGAAAGTTTAATTATGTTTACACATGATACTTGTACATGTTTTGAATATGCGACCTATCATTCAACTGGGTCTAGTTACGCCTAACAAGTGAGCTAGATACGAGATAGCTCTACATATCGTGTTTTATATTACTTGACCAATAGGATCACAAATAACGTTCTGTCTTTGTCTTAAATTAAAATCTTAAGTTGGACCGCAGGTTAGACCTGTAATTTTCCAACAAGTAAGTTCTTGATTAATTAATAAATATTTGAACAGTGGACTACTGTATATAAAGATACCATCAAACATAAAGTTGGTTAGAGGGTCCCGATGAGCTATGAGTTTATACACGATCACCATTGCTTTTTAAATCCCTAGATAGATTATAATTAAACTAAAAGGATGCTTTATCGTAACGAAAAATGAGACAGGATCTCAACCGTGTCCTAGATCTTAGATGATGTCCTGCTCCCCCCTCCCGCCTCCGAAAGCCTCCCCACCCTCGCTTAAGTCCTTAAGAATGATATTCCGTTTCGAGATAATAAATCATTGCACTAAATAAACAAACCAACGTTTAATCGGATTTAATATGGCTAATACGGTTTTCTATATTTGGCTTGTACCGCTCTTTTATCTTCTGATTGTTTTCTTGCATGTTTATTGTGTTTAGAATTGATTATTGTCACCATAAAACCTGTGCCAGTCTCTTAGGCTGAAAACCCCAATCCTATTAGAAAACGTATATAGCATAGGTTTAACAAGAATAAGAACTAACTTAATAGAATAATTAAAAATACTGAAAGAATATAAGTTAACGACTCGCTCTTATGTTCGACACTCTACCTTAGCCACGAAACCCACCGACCTTGAAGATTTAATGTTTGGCTTGTTTAAAAATTGATTTTCTTAATTTATTGTTGAAAGTTTAATTATGTTTATCACATGATACTTGTCTACACGATAGCACATCAAGTTTTTGGCGCCGTTTCCGGGGAGTGAAAAGTTTAACCTTTAATTTTATTAGTATTTCTAACCATTAGTTTAGATTAATTTAATTAGTGTAAGATTTAATTGTGTGTTTAAATTCTAGCACTGTTTATATTCTATTATGGTGATACGGCGTATTCACCAGTTGAATACGACATATCTAACCTTTTAAACAGATACAACGTATTTGAACTTTGCTGCGTATACGACGTATTTGGCAAAACCTATACGACGTATTAACATCTGAGGTCATTATCTTTGCAAAATTTCCTAGAATAGCTTTACTTTGAATCATGTCTTTTATGTCAGGAACATCATTTGGATTCCACCCTTTCCAGTTCTCCTACCCACCAACGAAACTAACAATGGAAGAAATGTTATGCAAATTTATCGACAAAGGAAGACGGGAGCACGAGGAAACGGGGGCATTCATTAGAGAATTCAAAACAACCAACGAACTCCTACTAAAAGAAAGAAACAATTCACTAAGAGATCTTGAATTCGAGGTATACGGATTGTCAAAAGCAATTAACGATGCCCAATCATCAAATTATAAAGTAAAAGGTGTAACTACCAGAGGAGGAAAGACAACAACTGAAATCGTTCATGACACAAACAATATAAACGAAGAACCTCCGATACTTCATCATGATAAACCCGTAGAACCAAATAAAGTCCTCGTCTGCTGTTACATTTTCTGCTTCTTTCTTATTTTTGATCTCAATATCAAACTCTTAGAGTAGTTAAATCCAACAGATAAGATGCGGTTTAGCATCTTGCTTAGCAAACAGATATTTCAACGCAGAGTGATCTGTGAAAATGATGGTTTTTAAAAGAACAAGATACGATCAAAACTTATCAAAAATAAAAACTACGGCAAGTAGTTCTTTCTCAGTAACCGTATAGTTTTGTTAGGCGTTGTTGAGAGTTTTGCTAGCGAAATGAATAGGTCAGAAATGTTTTCCTTCCCGTTGTCCGAGCACAGCTCTGACAGCAAAATCATTTGCATTGCACATAAGTTCAAACGGTTGCGACCAATCTGGTGAAACCATAATGGGTACGTTTGTTAACTTGTCTTTGAGCGATTCGAATGCCTCGATGCATTCTTTATTAAAATTAAATACTGCATCTTTTTCAAGAAGTTTTGTCATTGGATGAGAGATTTTGGAAAAATCTTTGATGAATCGACGATAGAATCTTACATGTCCTAGAAAACTCCTAACGGATTTGACATTAGTGGGCGGTGGAAGTTTGGTTATTACATCAATTTTTGCCTTGTCAACTTCTAACCCTGCACTGGACTTTGTGTCCAAGCACAATTCCTTCGGTCACCATGAAGTGACACTTTTCCCAATTAAGAAGAAGATGAGCTTGTTTTCATCGAACGAGCATTTGCTCGAGATTCACAAGACAGGAATCAAATGAATCTCCAAATACTAAAAAATCGTCTATGAAAACTTCCATGGAGGTTTCAAGCATGTCATGGAAGATGGCGAATCGCCACCCCCCCCCCCCCCCCCCCCCCCCCCCCCCCCCCCCCCCCCCCCCCCCCCCCCCCCCCCCCTTGCAAAAAGTGGCGGGTGCGTTGCAAAGACCAAAAGGCATACGCTTGTAAGCGTAAGTTCCATAAGGACAAGTGAACGTAATCTTTTCTTGATCTGCCGGTTCGATTGGAATTTGAAAGTAACCGAAAAATCCATCGAGAAAACAAAAAAAATGTTCCCTGCTAATCTTTCCAGCATTTGATCCATGAAGGGTCGAGGAAAATGATATTTTTAAGTGGCTTCGTTCAACTTACGGTATTCAATACAAACACGTCAACCGGTGACAGTTCTTGTCGGGACAAGTTCATTCTCTTCATTTGTCACAACAGTCATTCCTCCTTTCTTAGGTACGCAGTGTATTGGACTCACCCAAGGACTATCTACGATGGGGTAAATGATACCAGCATCGAGAAGTTTGATAATCTCTTTTTTAATGGCTTCTTTCATGTTTGGGTTAAGTCGACGTTGCCTTTGAATAACAGGTTTAGCATCGTCCTCAAAGTTGATTTTATGTTTGCAAAAAGATGGGCTAATTCCCGGAATATCAGATGTTTTCCAAGCAAACGCTTCTTTGTGTTTCTTTGAGACACGGCAAATCAAGACATTTCTATTTCATGTCTATTCAGAGAGCAATATGACTTACTGAAGAAGAGATTCTTTTTCCAGAAAAGTATATTTCAAATGTTTGGGAAGAGGTTTCATCACAAGATCGGTTGGTGGATCTTAGATAGAATTCTTGATCCTTAAATTTTCCTCGAGGGGTAATGCTTCGAAATTATCCTCGACCTCTTCCTCTTGCTAAGGGATTTCTTTGATATTGATTGCCATGAATTCTTTGAATTCATGGTTGAGAGATGATTCGCTGATCTTTTCTGATTTGGTGATATAAATGGTTTTCTGGACTAATGAGCAATGCATCACGTTCTTCTTCCATTACTTTTCTTTCTTTTGTTTTTGAGTCAATGACTCATCCAATCCCGCAGAAACATGTGTCATCATTGGAATAAGAATGCCACAATTCCTAGGTGAAAGGCTAGTCAGTTGGATGTCAAAGAAACAGGACTGCACTGCAATGTCTACAGCAAAAGCAGAGTACGTGGCATTATCTGTAAGTTGTGCTCAAGTAATGTGGATGAGGACACAGCTTAAAGATTATGGCTTCAACCACAACAAAATACTGTTGTATTGCGACTTTCAGTCAGCCATAGCAATCTCATCCAACCCCGTGCAGCACTCCTGTACCAAGCACATCAATGTTCGTTACCACTTCATAAAAGGACAGGTTGAACGTGGTATAACTGAATTGTATTTTGTCAGAACTGAATACCAGTTAGCTGACATGTTTATGAAAGCTCCGTCGCAAGATATGTTTGAGTATCTTGTTAGACGACTTGGTATTAGATGTTTGACTCCAGCAGAACTGGAGGTTCTGGCAAATGAGACTGCTTGATAGATTTCATCAAACATTAAATTGTAAATATTTTTGAAAAGCAAAATACGAAAATATAAAACCTATAAAACCAAATACAAAAATATTAAATTTTAAAAAGCAAATACAAAATTAGAAAATCAAAATTTTCCAATTAGATATTCTACGACATGTTTCTTGAATTTCGATAACATTTTCATAAATAGAAATGGCGTTTTATATAGGCTTTCGGGTATGTAAATGTAGTATCGAGCAAGAGTTTCAAAGTTTCAAAAAATGTACATTGCTAATTTCTTTGTGACTTCGTAATCGCACTCTCTAGATTGACACCACTACGGACCCACAATGAAAAAGGAGAGTGTACGTTTCAGTGCGCTTATCCTTAACGTTAGAAGAGAAGTCTTCTAACATATGGTTTAAAGGTTGAAAACAATTTTTCAAGAATTTCTCAATGACAATTTAAAATCTTTCAAAATTATGTGTTCAACACTCCATCCCTCACAAAGTTTTCAACGACGTTCATTTTAACAAGTGGTTTCATTTTTTATAAATGAGTTACTTTTTAAGAGAGAGTTTTTCGAAAAATAAAGTTTTAATGATTTTGGATACATCATATCACGACCACTCTCATGTATTCTAAACATTATCAAAAGTATCTTAATAACAAATCAGTAATAAAAATGATAAATTACTTTCGAATGTTTGTTATAAGATGATCCAGTATCTGAGCATAATTTTTCAAGAATTCTTTAATGACATTTCATAATCTTTCAAAATTATGTGCTCAAACACTATCTCAACCTCAATTTTATATTCTTTTTACAACTTGGTATCATTTTCTTTGGTGTCAAACATATGTAAAATTAAGAGGAGCATACCAAACAGTTACACATAATTCTGATGGAAACATTTTCTCGTCACTTGAATTTTTTCATGACAAATTTTAATCACTTGGTATTTCAAAACTAAGTGACTTAGTGTTTAAAATAAGGGGAGAAATGTTATTAAAATGTGATATAGAATAATAATAAGTGATCAAATGACTCAAAGTGCCTTTTACTCTTACCCACATGTGCGAAACACTTTTGTTTATCAATGCATGTGTGAAGGGGGAGTTTTTCTAAAAGATGAAACTCTCAAAGTGTCAAACAATTTTGATAATTCTATCAAACACTTTGATTGATTTTCAAGGTTTTATGGTTACGATCTTATACCCAAAAACCTACCAATTTCACGATGATTCTGAAGTCATAAGGTGGTTAGGTTAGGTATCAATCCTATGATCTAACCAGAACCGGAGGGATCTACCCAAGGACAATCCATAGTTAAAAATAGCAGTCCTTATGTAAGATTGGGAGATGAATGAGTAAAGGGAATAATGCAGACTAAGACATGAGTTAACACTGGAACAATCACAACAAGGTGTTAGTAATGACGTCTTGGTAAGCATTAAAGGGGTTGAAGAATGAAAAAGAAATGTAAGGATAAAGGGTCTAAAGAAAGAAGCCCTTCATACAACTTTAGGCATAAACCGAGTCAATACATATGCTATCAGTTTTCACAAAGATGAATTCTGGTATTGAAGACAAGACATCATGGACCCGTGATGTACTATACAACCCTTTCCAGCTATTCAAGTTTCTCTCGACATATACTTGTCTCATTTTTCATGTAGATACACACGACTTCTATTGACTTTCTCACTCCGAGTTAGTTGATATTAAAAAGGTGGCAGTCAGCTCCAGCCTCCGATTACTAAAACCAAAACGCACAAATCGAGTCTAGAAGCCAGAGTTCAATTAACATAAATCTTCATTAGGGCATCATTTCTTGATTAAACACTTGTTGTTTAACATCTAGAACACACGTGATAACAAAGAGTCCTATGCATTATCCTTGTGATTTTGCCAGAACATTCAGAGTGATACTCTTCAGTATTCATAATGACAAATGGAAATCCTTCCAGTGTCATCATCAAACAGCACTACGGTAGGTGACTTGCGAGATTCTATATGAATCAAACTTGTGATTATTGGATATTGATTTTGGTCCAGTAAATGAATTGACGAATCAATCAGTAAGATAGTAACTAACTGATTCACTCTTATCGTGTTGTCTGCTTTGAGATGTTTTGATAATGAGAACAAGCAAGTACGATGAATCCAATGCATTTGTGTTATAGGATCTAATACTTTAAGCTGGAAACCCTGTCAAGGAGGTTCTTCTAAATTGAACCTACATGATCATAGGTCGGTCCTCACAGGACGGTAGCCGTTTCCTATACTGTTATAATTCATTATACACCTGGGAGAAAGAGAGAATCCAAACACTTATGTGAGGTGCTAGTATATAACTTCCGTGCTTTTAATTACAAGGTCTAGAAGGTTGTGTCATAAAATATCTTTGAAAAGTAAGTTAAATGCCCTCGATATTGCTATTGTCTAGGTAGAAAAGCCCATTTGCTTGAGGACAAGCAAATCCCAAGTGTAGGGGTATTTGATGAGGTGTCATTTTATACACTTTTTCGAGGTAATTTAACCCCCTAAATCATGAAAATACGCCCAAATTATGTACTTAATCGTTACTTTTTGTGTTTTTAGCACTTGGATGACTTTTGGAAGAAATACACGTGACTTGGGCTCATTTGGAGAAGAAACGGACAAGATTGCAACTCTACACCAAATCTGATGAAGAAAATGCATACATTGGATGGAGACGACGTCACAATTAAATGTGGCGGCGTCAAGACGTACAAAGGACGGCGTTAGAATTTTGACAACAGCGTCAGATCTAACCGACTTAAAGAAGCCCTAGAAGATACGGCGGGGCGACGACGTCAGGATTATAACGCGACGCTATCACGCCCGTTTTCCTATATATACAAACTCATTTTTAGGGTTTTAAGTGTGTAACTTTTGGTAGACGAACCCTACCTTTAGAAGTTGACTGTAGCCTCTATTAGGCTCGTTTTTAGGGTGTCAAAACCCTTTTGTATCAGCCTTAAACACATGTTTTAATCAAGTGAAGTCTTCTATCTTTTATTATTCAATATGTCTATGTGTTGTTTGATTGATTCTTGTTCTTCGCTTCCTTTTAATATGTTAGGCTAGATCCATTAGTATTTACTTATGATTGCATGAAACTTAGTAGATCCTTTTAATATTGCTTCTTGTGATGGATGTGCGCGTTAGGCTCTAAAAAACTGGCTATAAAATATTACATTAGCATAGACGTCTAGGGAAACGCGAGTGTGTTGAAAGGATACCATCAGTAACAGTCTTCATACTACCTTACCCCTAATATGGTTGACCCCTCTTAAGTGTTTTAATGCATGCAATGTACTCTTAGGGGCCTTGTAAAAGTCTTCATACTACCTTACATGTGCGTTGCCTTAATGGAATATTACATAGATGGCATTTTCATGTAATTCGTTCATGACTAAGGAAATACTTACACAGATCATCAAAATTGTGACAAAGCAATAGAATTAGGAGAAGCAAACTAAGGAGTAGTGCATGATTAAGTAAATACGTTCATTTACCATATAAGTTCTCACTAAAATTAGTTTAGATTTATTATTATTTTAATTAGTTAAAACCAAAATCAACCTCTCAAAACCTAAATTTTAATTGCTTTCATAAAAATATAAAAACACCAAAAATAATATTCTCTCAACCCCTTAGACCTCTGTTATATTCTGTTCGAACCTTTCCAACCTATTCCCCTAGAGAACGATAATAACCTCTGAGTCTTGCCTATACTACACTACAACGGTTAGGTACTCTGCCTAGGGAGTTATAAAACTCTTTGTGAGTCTCAACATCCACATCAAGTTTTTGGCGCCGCTGCCGGGGAATATTTAGGTTTCGAATTTTATTTAGCTTAGGTCTACTCATGAGATTCCTATCAATTGAGGTTTTTATTTTCCTTTTAATTAGCTTTCTCTTAGTCTATCTTTTCTTTATGCCCTTTGTTTGTAACTCTTTCGTTCACCATCATGATGTATGAAAGACCACCAACCACGCCTTTTCAAAACCCACCACAAAACACACCCTTCCCATTCCAAAGATATACCTATATGTTCTAACAACATCAAGATGAATCTCTCTACGATGCGTGGACTCGTTACAAAGACTTAATCCGAAAAGTCCCGCATCATGGCCTCGATTTATGGACCAAGATTAAAATCTTTTATAATAATGTCAATCACTACACCCAAATGGACCTTAACTTTGCTGCAGACATGGACATTAGGGAATTAAGTGCTAAAGAAGCATGAGAAACCATAGAGAATTTTGACCAGGGACAAAAAGAGTGGGACAAACCTTTTAAATCTATTACTGAACAAGAATTAGCAACTTTAAGGGCTCAAGCAAATGAATTGTTTGGAATTGAAAAGGTTTGGTTTGAGATACCTAGGTGCATAGCATGGGATAAGGTGGATAATCTAAGCCCACAAAGTACCCCACAAGTCCTCCTATCATTTGAGGAATACACACTAAATGTGACTTACCCGGAAGAAGTAGAAGATACTTTAGGAACCCCGATAGAGGTAGAACCTTTGAATCAAACACAAGTAGAGGATATAGGCTTGAATACTTGTAATGATGACATTCCTCTTAGTTTTAGGGAAGTTCTTAGTTTTGATGAACCGAAGCCTCAACCACATCCCTTACCTAATTGTCCATCCTTAGAAGTAAGTCTAGGAGACGAAAGAGGCCCCGAACCACCCATCAAACCACATAGTCCGGATATTTTAGGATGAAGGAAGTAGACAATTTGACCATTCATACACCACCTTCACCTCACGCAGCTTCTTTCCACCCTAAGGATGTGTATTTCTATTATCGCCCATGCATTGATGACCTTAAGAAACATTATGGATTTAAACCAGGTTTATTAGGACATAGTGGATCCCTAGGTGTTGATTTTTCAAATTTGGAGATGATTGGGAATTAGAACCTAAAGTAGTTTCTTTTCTAGAAAGAGGACTTAATTTACCCATTAGGCTAAAAGAAATAGAGAAGGGTAGGATTAAAGAAACACACCATTTAGATCATATAACTCAACAACCACTTTTTTAACATAAGGATCTTTTTTACCACGATGGTGTGTACCATTACTATCACCCACACGTGACCTTAAATGTAGGAGAACCCTCCCCTTTATAAGGGTAGAGTTAGGCTCGTGACTCGAACAAAAACAAGCGCTTTTTTGAGAGGCAGCCCAATCTTTTATTTTATATATTTTAGGAGTGTCATGTGTGTTTTTAATTCTTTATCATTTGTTTTTTATATGTTTAACTTATTTGATCATGCTTTGTTTTGTCTTTAACTTCGTCTTAATTACAATCAAAGGTATTTTGCATCAAATAAGTGTTGGGGAAAATATCTGGTTTATAAGAACCATTTCAATCATATTAAATAAATTAATTAGATTAATTCGCGTCTTGTGTCATGTTAGAGTCATATGTTTGTGCTAATAATTTTCGTGGTTTATGCATTATCTTTGCAGGAAATAACTAATATAATTGCGTGTAGAAATTTTTCCAAGAAAACGAATGTGAATTTTTCACAGTGTCTGGAGACGGCGTCAGGATTTTTCCTGACGGCGTTACGTCTCCAGACTTGTAAAATTTTGAATTTTCTATTATTTTTGAAAAATTTATTTTGTGTAATTTCCAATTTTCTTTAAAACCTGCAGAGTACCACGAATACATTAACATAATCATCCTATCTTTACTGATTTTAATTGAGTCTCAACCCTACAAGTTTCGTTATATATATCAATATCCCGCCGATTTTACGCCAGGTGTAGTTGTTTCTTGTCTTTGATTTTGTTATATGTCATGTTTGCACTATAGTATCATATAAAAGTTAATAGAATAGGAGAGAGGAGCTAGAGAGTATTTTTTATTATTTTCAAAGTTTTCATTAAGAAAGGAAAAATAAAAGGGACGTTAAGAAAGTGCGTGTTTACAAATGTAAAGACCTTATATAAATACCCATAATAATTGGTATTTATACTTATTGACTAGTCCTATTTTTTTGCTACTTTAGTAAAACCTTGGTCAATATTACTTAAGTTTGACCAAGATAGACTTTATTACAATATAATTACTATCTAAACTATATAATTTACAATGACCAATCCTATTTAATAATAAACACTTTTCTTATTCCTAACAATCTCCCCCTAAGGGTTGATTATTAAGGTCGCCTTATTGCGGGTAGAATTGGTCTTCCATTCAAGAACGATTCCCACCTTCTCATCTACACCCGGTGCCTTAGACGATTGCTTATTTCTCTTTCATATGCCTTCAATATGTCAATATCTAATTCACCAAGCAGATATGGTTTCTTCCAAGGCTCAGACTTGAAAATCTTAAGCTTTACTTCTTTCAAGACTCTTTCCAGCGTTGCATCACAGAACTTAACAATATCAGCCAAATACATAACCCTTTTCTCTTCTTTGTTGTTTAGGTAAATCAAACCCGTATTTGGTTTGTCCATAATAGAGTATGTGATAACCGATGATTTTTCCTAGGTCATAGTATCTTAAAATAATATGACTGTATATCTACATATTACTATTTCATCAAAATTCTATAGTAAAACTCATAAGTTGACTTTCGTTGTCTTCTATTTCGCTAAACAGTTACGGTATAACTGACTGTCAAACGACATATATCTATAATAATAAATCACTTTTGATTCAAATTCCTATTTTCTAAACGTCTACGATCACATTTAATCACTTACTGGGAATTCTTCCCGCACACAGCGAAAAACGTCTCACAACGCGTACCGGCACGACAATAAGTTAATTCTTATCTAAATACCTTGGATCATTCTAATAAACTTATTTTTTTAAGTTATTCATAATTCTTGAATACGTTTGCATAAAACTCAAATTTACGGGTAACGCTTAGGGTTAACGGAAAACGAAAAACAACTCGAAACCTAAATCAATCCCAATACTAAAAAGAAACACAATAACTTTAAATCAATTTCTTTTAACATTTTAAGACATCTAAAATGCATTTATAACATTACTAAAAATACAAGAACTTTCGGGTCACGTTTTTAAATCACGAACAAAGATCAAAAGATAACTCGACAAGAGACAAATTCACTTAGGATCCCTCCTAGGATCCTGTACACGACCGGACCCTATATGGGGGACACATCTCCAAGAATATTTGAGCACAATGTACCCTCTAGTTCGTCATTATCATTCTCTAAAAACAACACACATTCATGCACCACATAAATAAAAAGCAAACTCATCTCCCATCTCCTTCTCTCATACTCGGACGAACACACCAAGCAACCAAAACATCCATTTTTCGATCTTGATCAAGAACACGAAGGCAAGAACACGTAAGGGTTAGATTCTAGTAGTTTGGGTTGATAAACACAATATTCGAGTTGTGTGTTCGAGCTTAAATCCTTCCTTAGAAACCCTATTTTTGTAAGTCTCTAAAATTCTTTAATCCTTGTACTTTTGGCAGTCTAAAGATGTATTTATGCTAGCTGTGCAATGCGTTTTGTAAAAATCCAAACTTTGAAATTTGTAAAAGTCTAAAAGGGTACGTTTGGTTTCGATGTGGACAAAGGGAAAACAAAAGGAAAATGACATTTAAATATTTTGGTTGTGGTGGTAAAATAACATTTGTTATCAAGGAGCTTATTTCTATTTTCGGCTTATAAATTAGCCTTTCGTAGCTTATTCGAGTCTTATTGGGCTTATGGTGGTCTCGGCCCAATAAGAAAACAAAAAGAAATTATTATTTTTGGCTTATCCTAGTTTTGGCTTATTTCGAATGCTTATGCGTGGCTTATTTTCATACTTACTTAGATTTCGAGCTTGTGGGCTTATTTTCTAGCTTATTGTGTTTCTTTTGGCCACTCGGGCTCACGGCCCAATAAGATCAAAATAAGCCGTGGCTTATTTTGAGGCTTATTGGTCTCGTCATGCATTTTGGCTTATTTCCTAGATTATTTGTATCCCTAAGTGTTTATTTATTTATTCGATAGCTTATTTAATGTTATCGGGCTTATTATAGCTTATAGTTGGGCTTAGAAGGCCATGGCCAAATAAGGGAAATAATCTACGGCTTATTTTGTCCCTTATTGGTTTCGGCTTATTTTTACGGCTTATAATACTAGCTTATTTTATTACCCAACGTACTTATTCGTTTACTACGTCGCCTATTGGGCTTGTTTTGTAATACGTTGGACAAAAAAGGGTGAACTTGAATATTAATTTTATATCTTTGGATCAAAAGGCCCATTAAAGGCCCAATGGTCTTGGTTTATGGTTTAATAAGCCAAATGAACTATTTTTGGACGTATTTCTATTACTTAATCGACTTATTAGAAATGTCGATATCTAATCTTTTAACTTATGTTGATTTTGGAATATTACTACTAAGACTAAATCTATGATTGAGTTTTCGACATGTTTCGCTTTCAACAATATTGTTGTGGGTTACTTAAATTTATTTGGAATGGACTTGAATTCTTCGGATAAATAGCGGACTAAAACACGAAACTAATAATGGGCCATAAGGCCCAATGACTAATGGACTAAAACTCGGACTAGATATTTTAGACTACTAATGGGCCATAAGGCCCAATAACTATCAAACCATATACTAAAACTTAGATTATTTTCTTATATACATCATAGAACTTGTCGTTGCATGTAAATTTCCAACTAAAGTATTTCGCCTTATTTAAAAAAAATGGACTTTGATTTAATAATTGAATTGACTAGTGGACTCAAATTGGGCAAACTTATGAGTTAAGACTTAACTAGTGCTTTCGGGCTAACAATTGGGCTTTTGGCCCACTAAGAGAAAACATGTGAAATTTGACTCTTAAAACGAGTTATTGAATCAACTTATGAAAATTTAGGTTTAATATAGGTCTAGGATCGTCAAGATAGTCATTTAAAATATGTTTCGATAAAACGTGGCGAAAATATATAGTTTTGGAATTTTGTCAGAAATTGATTTCTTTGAGGAAAAATGGTTAGAAATAAGGTTAAAAACCTTGGGAAACATTTATAAAAAAACGGGTCATGCCGAAATTTTTATAACTTACACTTAAAAAATATCTTAGAAAACTCATTTTCTTATAATTCGGCAAAAGGACGAAATCTCTATTTTATTAAACATTTATTTCTAATTAATAATCAATTATACTTAAACTCAATAAATGAACTGAAATTCATACTTATAATCACAAAACGAGCTAGTTTCTAAAAACTCAACAAAAAAGATCAAATAATAATATATTATTATTTTATTATCCGACTAAAAGACGAAAAATATGATTTTTATGTAAAACTCCTAATATCTATCTTATATGTCTAAAACGTTGTTAATACTTACATCAACTATGATTTATCTAATTAACTTGAGATATTGGGGGTAAATTGCCGAAGCATGTCTAAATTCTTAAGTCTTTAATTCTTAATTCTTTAATTCTCATTTCTTAAATTCTAACTCATTTAATTCTTATTTCTTTAATTCTTAATTATCTAAATTCTTATTTCCTTAATCCTCAATTACTTAACTCTCATTTCATATACGTCTCTATATCTATTAAAGATCTCACTGCTTTCATGTCGTTACTTATTTCTCGATCACTTTTCATCGAATTTATCTCTAATTTCTGAACATTCTATCCCGTCTTGAACTTCTAATTCTCTTCTTAAATAAAACATATTAGTATTTCACTTTGACCTAAGTGCATCGAGTCAAACTACTCAACCACCACACATCAATGATACGAAGCTTTTTACAACATTTAAACAAACACTTTTTACAAATACTATTACCAATGCATGTACACTAAGTCGTTTTCACATAGCAAAGCACTAAGGCAAAACTTATTAATAGGTCATGGTCGGGTACCGTTACGCGTTAGTTAGTGATCATCTATTTTCAGCTACTATCATCTTTATTTGAGGTGAGTTCTCGTAGCCCCACTTTTTAAACTATTTTCCGTTAGGGGTAAATGATACTCAAGTATATTTTAAACTGCTTTTACTTCTGTGCAAAACCTCTTATTCTTTGGACAATGTTATGTGCTTATGATTGCTTGTATTAATGCTATGTGAAAGCTATGAGATCTATGTATGCAAAGTTCTATTTAGACTTCTACTCAATACTACTTAGCCGACCGTGTAGCTCCAGCTAGTAGGCGATAGGTTTGGAAATCTATAAGCGCGCGGATAACTATTGATTGTTGATTGGTTTGGAATACCAGGGTATGGTATGATGTTTTGTTATGTTGGTAATCTAATTACTACTGCTTGCATTCTGATTTCATATAGCACTATTGTCCACTCTTAAAATCTAGCACACCAACTGGGTTTACTCCTAAACCTTCGAGCTCACCAACTTTATGTTGACATTTTTGAGTATCATTTTTAGGTGTGATCAACATGCATTTTTGAGGACATCAAAAATCAAAGGCTTTCACTCACAGAATGATTTCTAAAGACAAGGATTTTCCATTATTTGAGATTGTAATTTCTAAAACATTGTAAATCTAAATTTCTTATAAATCATGTATGGTAAACTCTTGTATCTTATGCGATGAAATCAAAACGTCACACATCATGTTTTCGCTCTTAGCGGGGTGTGACTGATTGGTATCAGAGCCTAAGGTTATGGAGAATGCCTGTTTTTGTAAAATAAAAATGCAACTATAACCAAACATAAGTTTTCACAAAAGCTCGAACATGATAAAAGTTGACTAGCCCGAGCATTTCATGCCTAATTCACGAAGGACCATGGAATGATAGGGGTAGTTTCCTTAAGTTATGTTAGGGTGAGCACAAAATCCTAAGATCACCTGAAAATGCTTTGGCCATGAATGTACATGTTGCATATATGTACTTTCACCTTATACTCTTGCACAAAATTCTATATGCTTGCTATTATCTGAATCATCATTGCCTGTTTTTACATGTTGCCTTGTTTTCATTACATGTTGCCTTGCATTCCTGTTCTATTTCTATTATCTGACCACTATTGCCCTTGATTGCTATTCATGTTTTGCTCGGCATATCTAATATATTGACACAAGTACTTATGTTCTAAATTTTCTATCGATTACTATATGTAAGAAGATCTATGCTATTAATTTCAAGTATATTATTTTATAAGACTACTTATACACCTACTGTGTTATCACAAGTCGATGCCTTCCCCACCCGCCCCTACTGTCACAAAGACCATTCTATCCGCTGGCGGAGCCGAGGCTCTCTAGTACCCACTCCATTTCTTGATGACCCTTATATGCTAATGAGACAGGCTTACTCACCCACTGCTACTGTTATAAATCGAGAAAAGACTTGGTCACTACCAATATATGTAGAATAGCTCGTAGTGTAATATTTGGAAACTTACCAAGCTAACTGGGTCAACATAACACTCCTTTATGTGTGACCGGCCTAGGCTAGGTATAAATACCCCTCTCCACACCTTGGAGAGGGTTGGTTGTTCATTTGGTTCTTTCACATAATACATTTTCCCTTCCTTTCTCTCTCTAAGTGCTACAACCCTCCTTTCTCTTTCTAAACTTTCTTTCCTGGTTAGTCGTTAAGTGATTTGATATTTCTACAATTGGTATTAGTCGCCATAGGGTGATATCGTGAGCTTGTGTGCATTTATATCTTGTTTAGATCGTTGGTTCTAGTTGTTCTGTTGCTTTCGAAATCTGTATGAATCTAGCAAAATATGTATGCAGGCAAAACATGTAGGCGAAATATGTTTGTAGGCGATTTATGACAGGTTGACATCAATCGATTTATGACATTTTTAGGAAACGAAACTCTGCTTAATTTTTCTTAGGTCAAGCAAAATATGTATCAGGCGATTTATGTTAGCAAGAGATTTATGACATGTTGTTAGTTTAAGCAGAATACGTACTTGTGCAAAACGAAACTTTGTCTAAATTACATAAACCAAGCAAAACATTACATTGCCATATTTCAAGCTAAACATTACAAGCGAAACATTACAATTGTCACATTCCAAGCGAAACATTACAGCTGTCATATTCCAAGAGAAACATTACATCCACCACAAAAAGATTTTATTTTTTACGGTTTGTCTTACTTTGTAAAATCCTATAAAATAATTGGTTTTCTCAGTTTTAGTGAAGATTTCTTAAATCCCTTGGAATATCAATCTTAATCACCTGAACAAACAACACCACTTAACAGAATCCTCCCTTTAATCACTATTACGATCAATCTTTAATCAATTCATTTTCAATTAAAGCAAGATGACTAGTTAGCAATAACGCATAATTTGTTGCTGGAGCTGAGAACCGTACCTCTAATGCTTGAAAAATCCATGTACAATTCATGGCAAGTCGTAACTCTAAATTCATCATAGGAAAGAAACATGTAGAATGATCTTGAATTCAATCGACAACGGTCCATATGCTTTATCCAACTATTTAAGAAACGGACATACAGACCTAAGAATACCCCAAACTCACTGAAGCACAACAACTACAAAGATGACTGTGATGTTCAAGCAACCAATATCATTCTTCCGGTCTTCTACCTGATGTTTATGCACTTGTTAACCATCAAGAGGCGGCAAAAGAAATTTGGGATAAAAGTCCAAGCATACTAATGAATGACACTGAATTATCATATCAAAAAACATGAATCCAGATTGTACAACTAATTTGATAAGTTGCTTATGTTTTAGGATGAAACATTGAATGATTACCTACTGAATGATTCCTCATCTGATCATGGTAGTGCATACTATTGGGATGACGATGCAGCAAGTTCAAGTCATTACCAAGTTTCTGAATGCTTTTCCACTAAAATAGAGCAAGTTTGTCACTGATGTGAAGTTAGTAAAGAGTTTGTATACCACCAACTATGATCAGTTGTATGCATACCTCAGTCACCATAAATGACATACTTAGGAAGTACATATCATGCGTGAAAGATATCCAGATCCTCTTGCATTGGTAGCTCATTCTCAAACTCTATACAATCCCTCTCAGTCTCCACATCATTCTGGTTCTTTAATGTATCCACCTCCTTAATAATTCACACCAGTTTATACAACACCCATTCATCATCAACACCATCACACTCCAGTCAATCCACAACAACAATTAGTTTCTTCACAATCATTCCTATCTCCATCAGTAACACAACAACCTTAAGTTGAATTTCCTTAATTGGACTCTGGTCTTGCAGTTCCTACATTTCAGCAAGGAGAAGATCTAATTGATTGCATTAACAAAGCAATGGCATTCCTATCAGCTGTGGCATCAAGGTTTCCACCTTCAAACAATCAACTCAGAACGTCTTCCAATCCTAGAAATCAGGCTACCATTCAAGATGGAAGAGTCACAGTTCAACAAATTCAAGGAAGACCAACTCAGAGTTTTGTTGGTTCTGGAAACAGAGGAATTGCTACAACTTCAAGGGGAAATTATGCATCTAGTCAACCAAGAGTTGTGAAGTGTTATAACTGTCAAGGGGAAGGGCACATGACGAGATAGTGCACTCAGCCAAAAATACCAAGAAGTACTGCATGGTTTAAGGAGAAGTTTATGTTAACCGAAGCTCAGGAAGCGGGTAAGATATTGGATGAAGAGCAACTTGCATTTTTAGCAAAATCCCTTAGAATTCTGCTTTCCAGACTAAAGATTTGGATACTTATGACTCAGATTGTGATGACTTAACCTCGGCTAAAGCGGTTCTGATGGCAAATCTTTCAAGCTGTGATTTAGATGTCCTCTCTGAGGTGCCATATTTTGATACTTATCCGAATGATATAATTAATCAGGATGTGCAAGAGATGTCGTATTCTGAACAAACACATATTGATGATTTTCAAGATAATGAGATACATAGTGATAGCAATATCATTTCGTATTCTTAATATTTGTAGGAATCACAAGATGCGGTTATTCAGGATACTAATTCTTCTGCACCAAATGATTTATTGGTTTTATCTTTGGTTGAACAAATGACTGATCATGTAGCTCATTTAGATAAGGAAAATTAGACAAATAAAATGGTAAATGAATCCTTAACTGCTGAGCTTGAGAGATATAAAGAACGTGTCACCATTTTTGAACAAAGACAAATTATAGATTTGCACAAACATGAAAAATTAATAGATTCTCAAATGGATGACTTAATTCGAAATAGAAATGAAAATTTTGCGGTTTTTCAGCAAGAGATCGATACACTTAAAGAAACTCTTTCTAATCATGTCAAAGAAAAAGAATCTTTATCAAAAACATTAACTGTTTTCAAAACAGAATCTAAAGAAAAAGAGTCTAAATACATTGACAAGGAAATTGTTTTGGAAAAACAAAATAAAGAACTGGAAAACATTATTTGTAAGATGTGTCGATCTACGCAAGCAATGCATATGCTAACGAAACCACATGTTTTTTATGATGACACTTACAAATAAACTCTTGGTTATCAAAATCCGTTCAATATAAAAAAATCTCAGCGGATTAAACCAATATTATATAATGGTAGTGTTATTGTTAAAGAACATGCTGTGATTTCTGTGATTGATGATGAAGAAACATCGATTTTGGAAGAAGAGAGTCGATCAAAGATGCTTGATAAACAAAATGTTCCAATTTTAATAGAAAAGAAATTAATATTTCTCCAATTGATTATTCAAAGTTGAATAAAATAAAAGAAGATTTTGGTAAACGTTTAGTCACTCAAAAAGAATTATTTTCAGAGCAAGCTTTCTGGTTAAAACATTCGAACTATAATCTTGACACATCTGTTAAGTCACATACACCTGTTACAATTGAAGCTCCTAGTGAAATTCCTAGGGTAAGTTTGGTAAATGAAAGTCTTAAAAAGCCAAAACATCAACTCGCCAGTTTTGACAAGGTCATGAAAAAGAGAACCAAATCTGATGCTATAACGGCAGGTGCGTGGGGTTTTGAACATACAAAAGCTTGTTTTGTAACGAAAATAATTCCATTTTAAAAAGTTTTAAAAGATACATTTAATGTGTTTGATAAAACACTTTTAGATGAAATTATTGAAGTTCAAACTGTTTTTAACCAAATGGAAGCGGCTATTGATCAGTGTTCTGTAGACAAAAACGCTTTCGAAATTCAAATCAAACAACTTAGGATTGATAATGATCAACTCTTGAAACAAATCATGTCTCAAGAAATTGTGCATATTGCTGTGAATTCTATGGATATTCTTGATGTGAAAAAATAACAACGCCCAAATTATACATGTTTTCTATGGTGTTATTTGTATATATTTTATCATTTCTCGTGAACTTTCGATACTTAATAGCTTAAAATTGCTTGCAGGTTCACTTGAAGACATCCCGAGGTTAGATACATCAAAATCAAATACTTACACGTTAAAGAACACATCATTCAAGAGAGGATCAACAATCAAGCCCAAAGTGCCAAATGTGCGCCGCACTTACCATTTGTGCGCCGCACTTTCCTTCAAGTCAAAGACAGTCAAATTCGCATTAACTCAACAAGTACGCCACATAATTTCCTTTGTGTGCCGCACTTCCCATCTGATGTGCAGAATTTATGAAGACTTTAATGCTACTGCATTTACACCCTAAGTACGCCGCACATATTCTCTTGTGCGCCGCACTTACTCAATAAACATTTAATACCTATGCATTTAATCACCAAGTACGCCGCACAATCTTTTGTGTGCGCCACACTTTCACCCGAATTTCAGCCTATAAATAGAGCCTCAAAATCTCTCATTTTCATATCATCACAAACACAAAAACATCTCTCACACAAACATTCTCCATCATTCCACACAAACCCTTTCTCCAAGAATAAACACCATATCTTTTGGAGATTCAAGATCAAAGAACCAAGAACGAGGAAGAATATCATACTAGTAGAAGAAATAAATGAAGTTTGTTATTGAAGCAAGTTATGTTATGAACTCCTTAGCCATGAGAGGATAAATCTCTCATGACTACTCGGTGATGTTATGATAATGAATAAGTGTTTGGTATGATCATGATCTCTTTAATCTCAAGCTTATGTTGCAATCCTATTATATCTTATCTTGCCATCTTTGCTTATTAACTTAAATTATATAATCATATCGGTATAGGTCAAGAGACCCGTTTTGATCTATGTGGTTTTAAAGATTTGTCTATGGTCTTTATCATTTGTGCTAAGAAATCCACTTTCGTAAATTGATAAACAAATAAGCTTTGATATACTAGTGACTGAATTATTTGAGTGACACATTTGGTTTAGTTAATTAAATATAAGTCTTGAGTTAATTAAGTTAGTTTGTGAAAACGTTTTCTGACGAGAAATCCTTTTTATAAAATTAGGCTCCACTCGAGGTTATCATTTCCAAACATTATTAATTATTTTCAACTATCTGAGTAGTCATCTTTATTTTCATTGGTAAAACAAAAGTTATTTCCAAAATTGTTAAAATCTATGTTCTTTCTGATTATTTGAACACTACTCAAATCCCTATGGAACGACCTGGTCTTCCCTAAAAAGATTATACTACATATGTGGGTTATACTTTTACTTGTGTGTTTCCCTATAATAAAATTGATATTTTCAGTCATTATAAATATAAAGCTTTTGACACACATTAAAGTTTTTGGCGCCGTTGCCGGGGATTTTTAAGCTGTTCTGTAGTCAACTCTGGAATATTATTTTAACTCCCCCCTCTTTTTCAAAAAAATTCAAACGTACAGTTTCTGGCAAATGCTCTAACAATTTATCTTTTGGATGGCATACACGTGTTTCTAATAATGAACTTGTTGAACCTTTACCTAAAAACCTGAACATATTCGGATCGAAGACTCCATCGACGAAACAGAAGAGTTCCATACAATCAAAGAAATAATCCACCACAACACCCAAGAATTGTCTAGCCGCCAATTCTTAACATCAATTACTTCCGTCACTTTCTTGATATTCTTTGAAATTATGATCCAATGGATGATGAACCCATGTGGGCTGCCAACCATGTTGTCACTCCTGGTTCCACAATCACTATTCTAGAAACCGCAAATGAATTTGCTATTAAAGGTAACCACTTGACTCTTGTCAAAGGAAACCAATTTGATGGTAGAACCAAAACCGATCCTCATAAACACATTTATGAATTTCTCAAAATCTGTGTTATGTTTAAATACAGAGATACTAAAAATGAAGCCGTCCGCCTAATGATGTTGCCACTATCACCAACTGGAGAAGCAAAAACAAGGCTGGACGAACTCAACGAAGGAACTATCGAAACGTGGGATGAACTTCGAACCGATTTCATTAGCCGATTCTTTCCCCTAGCTCTTTTTGACCGACTCCTCGAAGAAATCCGAGCTTTCTCTCAACATGAAAATGAATCTCTAACCGATGCTTGGATTCGTATGAAAGAAATGCTCCAAAACTTCCATGGTCATAACCTGTCCAAAGGTAACATTATAAAAATCTTCTATCATGGTCTCAGTGAGATAACCCAAAAAGTTCTGAATGCTGCAGCCAGTGATATTTTCCTCTATTGAAGAATAATCATATAACATACATGGAAAGAGGAGGCAAGTTGTTTTAGTGAGAGAAAGGGTTGGATGAACACTTAGAGAGAGAAAGAAAATATATATTGAATTGTGTGAAAAATAAGCAACCAACCACCTCTCCAAGGCATGGAGAGGTGTTAATATACTTACAATGAACAAGTGGGCTTGGGCTTGCATGTGTTTATCCATGGGCCTTTGCTAACTAACTATGTAAGTTTCCAAAATTACCTAACGAGCTAACGACTATTATCTATGGAAGAGACCGACACTTTCATAGGAATTTTGTATTCCTAACAATCTCCCCCTAAGGGAGGTTACTCCATTTTATAAAAACTTAAACCTAGCATACTATGCTTTATCTTTGGTCTTGAGCTCGTTTAACTTCAATCAGTAACTTATGATTTGATGTAGTGATCATAGACTTTAGGTCTTGAGCTTGTTTCTTTAGCTTGGACTTGACATGAATATGTGATTTTGAGCAATTTGAGATCATCAACCAAGCATAATCTCTTTTTTGCCATCTTGTGACCTTGGCCATCTTGTAAACTTATGACTTCTGGACCGACTTGCTCATACCTTTCTTGATTTGTTGACTTGAAAAGCTTTAATGTTGCATCTTTCTTGAAATTCTTTAACTTTAACACTTTGTCACTTCGAGAAAGACGTTTGGTATCAGAGTGATGGAAACTTCTTTGAAATTCTTTGACTTTAATACTTTGTCACTTCTAGAAAGACGTACGGTATTAGAGTAGCAGAAGTCTTGAAACATGTAGTTGAGATTTCATGGTGTCTTTATGTTTGTCGGTCTGGTATGAGCATGTGGTTATGAATCTTGTGAGTAAGATGGAATCAAGTACCTTCACCTCCATCTTTAAGTATCATGCATTAAAACAGTTAGCGATAAAACTGGGGGACGAATATGGCTTTGTCATTCGCCCGTGTTTGGTTGGAGTAACCTTTGAATCCGTGAGGATCGACATATGATCAGATAGATTCAATTTAAGAAGAATCTCCTTGACAGGATTTCCAGCTGAAGTTTTGAATCTTTCTAACACATATGTATCAGATTCATCAAACTCAGCATGTTCTCATTATTAGAACGTCTCAAAGCAGACAACACGATAAGAGTGAAACAGTGAGTTACTATCTTCTCGATTGAAATAAAAA
>BQNB010085642.1:0-28419 GCA_026074375.1 Tanacetum coccineum
TAGTCTACCTATTCAATAAACCAAGGGCAAAGACAGGTCAATATTTGTGATCCTATTACTCTAGATATATAAATTTCTTATATGAAGAGCCATACCAGACTCTAGCTAATGCTCTATTTGTATTCCTTGATCCAGTTGAATGATAAGTCGCATACTTAAACACGTAAACGAGTATAAATTGATAAACATACAACAACTCACAACGAATAAGCATACAATCTTAAATAAACAAAACAAACATTAAATTATCATAAACATGGCTAATACCTAAAGGTATTATCCGATAGCGATTGCAACTATACAAATGTCATAGATGAACAATTAAAGTAAACTAAACGATAATGAAATCGAACGATACTAAAAACTGAACGCGTATTTAGAGTATAGAACTTACAAGGGTTTTCCTGTGAATTGAAGTGCTTTGCAGGACCTTCTTAGCTTCTTTTTTGTTCTGAAAATCAAACTTGGTGTTTAATGCCTCTTCTTAGTATTTGGTCTCCTTAAAATTCGTATTAGGGTTCGATATTTATAGAGTCTGAAATTTAGTTGATACGCCGTATTGAAAGAGTTCAATACGGCGTATTGGGGTTTCTTGGCGTGAGCTCCACGATTATTATATTCCGGAATATTCCATTACATGTACTTGATTACGGCGTATGGATACATTTGGATACGGCGTATAGATCTTCTCTTCGTGGATGCTGTGTGAAGTTTCAGGCACAGATACACCGTATCTTCCTTGATGGATACATAGTATAGGTTGTCAAAACAGTGCTCTTCATGTTTCTTCGTTTAAGCTCTAAAATGCATGCTTTTTGATTAACTTTCACTCTTTGCTCGATAATTACCGCAAATCATAAATATAAGCAATTAAGTACTAATTCATGCATGGGAGTTGATATGCACACCACACAAAGTGATGTGCAAACCACAAAAATGCATATGTGGTGTTGTACCATATGCATTACACATGTGATTTTGTGGTGTGCACATCACTTCATGTGGTGTACATATAACCTCCCTCCATGCATAGATAATGTAAAACGAGCAATTTAGTTAGGATAAATGATGCTGTAAAATAGACGTTATTTGATGTCATCAAATATCCCCCCACTTAAATCCTACTTGTCCTCAAGTAGACTTTAGAAAACTTATGAAAATGTATCCCAAACTAAGGTTTAGGATTTTTCCTTTAAGCAATTTTTCGTTTAATTACTAGCACACAACCAAACACCTCATGAAGTAGAAAAATAAAAACACTCAAATCACTCAACTAATCTATGTGGTAACATTTAAGTAATTCGCTCAATTGCTCGGTCGTGATGAGTATTCTATTATAAGCTTGGCAAGGATACACATTTTCACCACTAAAGCTAAGGAGTAACAAGTCTAAAAAGGTAAATTGGGTTAAGGTTTAAGGGTTGATCATTCTTTCGAATCTCTATCGATACCAATATTCCAGAAAAGGCGACAAAAGTACAAATGCACGCCCAAATCCATGACCGCGACACTTGTGATTGCTCACTCTTTAACTCGAATAAGCTAAAGAATAGGACTAGTAATCTTCACCAATAGTAGTAAACCAACAAGGGTGAAAAAACCATATATACACGCCCAAATCCATGACCGAGATACATATGATTGTTCACTCCCTCATTCGAGTAAAACCAAAGGTTAGGATGAAGAGTGATATAGGGTATGGAATAAGTAATCCTTTACCAACAATAATACACCAACAAGAGCGACAAAACCACACATACACATTCAAATCCATGAATGAGATATATGTGATTGCTCACTCCATCATTCAAGCAAACCAAAGGTTAGGGATTAGCTATGGGAAATATATAATTGGTGTAAACATAAACAATAATAAAACAAATAGATTAAGTCCAAACAAATAAGGAACAATGTTGCTAGCTACTTTCCCAACCTTGCCTATGAAAAAGACACAAAATCGCAGACTAACTCACGCTTTAACACGGAAACTCACGCTTTGGGTAGACATGAATTAGACTCATAGATTTCTTGATCATAGATCAATAAAAACAAACCTTAGTTGGCATTCCCGTAATGGCCAACTCCCAATCATCCACAATATACATACCAAGGTTCTTAGGATTAGGATCCTACCTAGGATCGTTTTTCTCGTTGCAAGATCAAAATCGCAGGATTGTATGAGGATCAGACTAGGATCGGAAATGCCACTAAAGCTCATTTATCTATCAAGGTTACACATTTTTAAAGAGTATATATTATAAAAAACACAGCTAAATGCGACCTTTTTTATGAAAAACTACCATACAAATAGAAATAATGCAATGCCTCCATTAAGTTCAAGTTTCAATCGTTAGATTAATGTGACTGGAGTTAAAGTAGACAAAAAACAATAAGGCACATAGGCTTCTAGTAAAATCCGATTGTTAAAGATCCTACGATCCTATGTGCGATCCTACGATCTTACACCGATCCCTCTCTATTTGAGATAAAAACATAGGTCTGTGGTAGGATCGCATCGTTTACGATCCTACGATCTTGCGTAGGATCCTACCATCTTAGAATGATCCTGCTTAAATTAAGATCCTACTACGATCCTGATCGTTTTTTATATGTAGGATCCTACGATCAGGATCGCGATTTTGACAACCTTGATACATACTATACAACAATAGTGGCGATATCTACCACTTGATACAAAAAAATACATAGTTGGTTTATATTGCAACCAATTAGAAATAATATAGAACATAACTTTACAACGTTGGTTTATAGCATGTACTAACGAATAATTGATCATCATAAATAATAAAATAAATTCCTCTTCCAACTCGTCCCAAAATGGGCGTTATGGCAAAGAACAGGAAGAAAACAAAAGGGGAAATTTGTCCAATAGTCACAAATGGTGCCTCCATAGGTTGACATCCGATCCAACCTAGTAGTAAGCGATCCGCAGTATCTGCTTTTGACTGAAAGAAAGCATCCGTCTTTTGTCCCTCCTGATCGAACCCGCCAAAAAACAAAAATATAAATAGAGAAAGTTTTGATTGCCGGGAGAGTTGCGTCGGAGACATCTTTATCTGAGGTGGAGGCTTTGTCGTCCGGCTCCTCATAAATGATGTTAGGATGGGCCGGCCCATCCTCAGAATCCTAAAAAAAAGAGGGAAGTTTAGACGAACTGATTATCTCCACAAACTTCTCCATTTTCTCACTATCTTTTTTTTTTGTATTTTTTCTGTTTTTTGTTTTTTTAATATTTTTTCAACTACTAGAAAATGAAATTGGGTGTAAAATTTCACCACTTCACGAACATGATAAATATGGATTCTATTTTCGATCATACTAGTGAAAGTAGTAAACAAAAAAAATAACACACTACTTTCACTTTCCCATTGCATTGTGCAATTTCCCGACCTAACCATAGATAGAAAATACGCACAACAACACAGGAAATAAAATACTTTACACAAAAGAAACTAGCAACCGATTACAGACTTAAATCTATAGGGTAGGCTAAGGTGTAAAGGTGTAACGAAACAAATATTTGGTGGTGTAAGAAATGAAAGGAATGGCTCAACGGGTTTTTCTAGGGTTATCTTACTCTAAAGATGAGAGTAAACAAAGTGTTTATACGATGGTTAATTAACCGGTGTGGTTAGTTAAAAACACAAGATGTATAGGCTTTTTGGTGTAATCCTAGAAATTTACTAGTTTAGAAAGGTCACTTCATCTATATAAAATAGTTCTTATTATTTTGGTCTCGAATAGTATACCAAGCCAAGTTCTAAAGATTACTACAGTCACTGGCACACTTATATTTTTGTAGAATTTAGGATAAAAATTGGGAAACAGAATAAGCTAAATCCTCACAATATGGAATTAATGGCTATGTGTGCGGGTTATGTAACTAATAATTTCACAAAAGTATGCTATTTTTTAATTTGAGTATAAATTAGGCATATTAATGTAAAAATAAGGACAAATAAGCGTTATAATTCTCCTTCCCCCACTTGAGATATACAACGACCTCATTGTATAAATATAACATAAAAAATAAGAAATTAAAGAATTAGAACATACCCCCCCCCCTCTGAGATTTGCTTGGTATGATCCTTTATGTTGCGTATATGAGCAAGAATGTGTGTTGTAAATGCGGCTGAATGCTAGCATGACTACAACACACATAGAATTCCAGAAAATAAGCATACCAAATTCTTTCATCACATTCAGTAGGTTCCTGTATTAATGCTCAGAAAACAAAAGAAATTATAAATCTGAATAATCGTTTGGTTAGAAAATAAAAACTAAAAACGAAAACTGTACAGGAATTCGATACGCCGTATAGTGTTATGAAAGGCTCAAGGCGCACTAAGGCGCAAAGGGCTTATGAAGCTTTGAGGCGAGGCGCTGATCAAGGCGAGGGCTTCATGAATATAAGTCGCATTAAATTGAAGTAAATTATAATAGTTTAGGCAAAAATTTATAAATTAATGATGACTTAAATAACACTAAAATAATTAATGTATCTAAAAAAATTGAATAGTTAAATCAAAAATATCAAGCATTATCATATTCATGGCATGAAGAGATTACGTTATCTCATGCATAAAATAGAGAGAGGAGTCTGTATGTGCAGACACTTGGATTGAATGACCAAACACTCAAACTGATTGATTTATTTAGTTTCTAGGTAATCTATTATTAGCATATAAGGGCGATGAATGTTAAATTCGAAAAGAAAGTTTCAAAATCTGTCACATTTTCTAGGCGCGCCTAGGCTCAAGGCTCTAGGAACCAAGGCTCTACGCTTTTAGTGAGCCTTGTGCATGGGCGGAGTCTTGATCTGAAAAAATCCCTAGAGCTTGAGCCTTATAGCCTAGGCGCGCCGCTTTTTAAAACTACGACGCCGTATCCATGTTTCAGGATACGCCGTATTGAGACATGTAATAAAAAATCCTAAGTACGGGTCAGAGATCGAATACGCTGTATGTCGACAAGTCTGACATTAAAGTTTTAAGTTGCATAAAAATGAAATGGATAACGTCCAGGTAGGGTCAATACACCGTATCCATAGAGTTTGGATACGCCGTATCGACTACTTGGGAAGACAGACTCAATAACAAAAAGTAAAATACATTCCGGGTTGTCTCCCGGCAAGCACTTTTGTTTACAGAAAAGTCTTTAAGTTAGACTTGTTTCCAGCTTCACTCCATCTCATGCATGCTCACGTGTCCACGTGTGAGCTATTTAACTGTTTTCTTATGCCTTGTGTATTTGGGTCCCAAATCCAAGACTCCTTTGTAGAAACTTTTAAGCTTTTGATACAGGCGTAAAATTTCATTCAACATGTCATGTGCACTCACCTTTAGTAATGTTTGAATCTTGTTACATTGCTTGTTATTGAGGTGTTTACACCTCGGATGTGAACGAGCCATTTGGTAAGTGACACTTCCATTCTCGTCACCAATGGTAATGAATCCATCAAACCCTCTTGCTTTAACACATACTTCCTTACAAAACGGTTTCCTAACAATAACTTCTCCCATCTCTTGATCTCGGTAAGCATCCATATTTTCAACAACTACAAAATTACTCACAACAAAAAAGTTTTCAATAAAAATAGGCACATTTATAAAAGTTCCAACAACATTTTTCCCTCGATACATAAATTTATCTTTTATTATTGAATTTTAGAACCTTTTAGACATAACATTGATAGATAAAATTAGGAAAAAGTTAGCATGATATGTTCAAAATCTATCATGCATGAAAACTGCAAATTATAAGCGCAATCAATATGGATCTTCCTATCAAAGTTACAAAAACCAGGGTATTCATCAATTCTCTCGGTCTTCTCATCATCATTCCTAGTTTTGACTATTTAAACCATGGGTTCATCAATTATTTCTTCATCATCAATTGTTGGACCTAAGTCTTCTACTTGATTTCTCCTAATCTTTAATGGTTCATTAAGATCATTTAGTTCAATATAGTATTCATAAATTGGGTCTAGTGATCTATTTAAAATTAAAGCTTCTCCCATTAGCCTAGCTTCTAAATCAAGTTCCATTCGCTCTCTTAGTCCTGACACATAAACTCTCTTAATTAGGTTACTAGTAGGATTATCACTCTTAAATATAATTTTGGCATCCCTTACTCTTAAAGCAATCTTCTTTTTAAACACATCTAATTTAGCATGTGCAGTAGACAAGAATGGTCTTCTAAGGATTAAGGGGACTTTGATATCCTCAGGCATATTTAGAACAATAAAGTCTACGGGAAAGACAAACTTATCAATTCCTACTAATACATTCTTCGCTATACCTTTGGGAAGTTTTATGGTTCTATCAGCCAATTCGATTATCAACTTAGTAGGAGCTAATTCACCCAAACCTAGATTGGTAAAGGTCGAGTAAGGCATAACACTAACGCTAGCTCCTAAGTCAGCTAAGGCTTTTTCAAAACAAATATTATTAATATGACAAGGTATAGTAAAACTCCATGGGTCTTTTTCTTTTGGAGGTAGAGGATCTTCAAGAATTACCGAGTCATGCACGTTTATTGACGCTTTGATTTGGTAGCCCATCCTCGGCTTTTCCCTAAGTAACCTCTTCAAATCTGTAGCAGGTTCCCTTCTATCTATCAATCCACCCAGTACATCCTTCTCTTCATAACTATCATAAATCAATCGGTTTGGAAAAGGAATTGTTGATTGTTTCGGCTTGAAAAACTGCATCTTGTTCTGTGGGCTCGATGCGGCGTATCGAGAAGGCTCAATACGGCGTATTGAGGTCGTGTCAGATTCAACAGTAGTCGAGGTCGACTTGACATGATCTCTCGGGTTTGTTTCAATTAAGCCATGAAGACTTCCAGATCCCCTCTCTTAAAGTACTTTGCTCATTTTCCCGATTTGAATCTCTAAAGCTTTGATTGAGGCTCCTTTATTTCTAATAGTAGTTGATGCGGTTGTCGTAAGGGACTTCTACAAGAAGTTTTACAACTCCCTAGGCAGAGTACCTAACCGTTGTAGTAGTATTATAGGCAAGACTTGGGGGTTGTTATCGTTCTCTAGGGGGTATAGGTGAGCAAGGCCTTGATCTAGGTCTAATAGAATTCTATAGGGATTGAGAGAAGATTATTTTGTGTTTTTTCGTTTTGCAGGTAGATCTATGGTTTGAGAGGGTGGTTTAGGTTTTAGCTAATAAAACTAGATGAATAAACTACGCTAATGGTGATACAATATTATAAAAAATATTGTATTATTTAATCGTGTATTTACTCCCTAGAGTTGTTTCCTAGTGTTGTTGCTTTGTCCACTTAGTGATGATACTATGTAAACTATTTCCTTAAGTCTTTGAACAGATTACACAAACCCGCCGTCTACTTAATTTTGTTTGAGAAAAGCACAAGTAAGGTAGTATGAATACTATTACAAGGCCCCTAAGAGTATATTAAATGCATTTGAAATATATTAAAAGTGGATCAACCATATAAGGGGTAAGGTAGTATGAAGACTGTTACCCGATGGTATCCTTTCTACACAATCATGTTTCCCTAGACATAATAACAGCGATACAGACAAAAGTTGGTTTTCTAAAGCCTAACATGCATATTCATCACAAGAAGCAACACCACTAAGATCGACATTCTAGGTTTCATACAATCATTAATGAACACAATAAGGAGTTTAGCCAAGCATGTTAAAGATAAAGCAAGAACAATAAATAATCAAACAACAAGACATATTGAATGATTAAGATAATCTTACTTGATTAAAACATGAATTGAAGGAGTTACAATAGGGTTTTAAAGCCCTAAAATTATCCTAATAAGCTGCCAAACGAACTAGGGTTCGTCTTCCTTTTTTACTCTAAAGTTACATACTTAAAACCCTAATTTCGGGTTTGTATATATAGAAAAATCGCTGTGACGGCGTCACGTTTTAATCGTGACGCCGTCGTGAAGTAGAATATTCTAGATCTTGGGTTGGGTCGTGCGAGTTGACGCCATCGTGATTCCTTGTGACACCGTCGTGGGATGAATCATGACGGCGTCATGTGTATCTTGTGACGCCGTCTCCAGCCGCTGAGAACGTAATCTTGAGAGATGTTGGTGTAGGTCCGTAGTCTTGTCCATTCCTTCTTCAAATGAGCCCAAGTCACATGTATTTCCTCCAAATGCCTTCCAAATGCTAAATACCCTAAAAGGAACAATTAAGTACCTATTTTGGGCATAAATGCACGATTTAAGGGGTTAGATGACCCCAAAAAAGTGTATAAAATAACACCTCATCAAATACCCCTACACTTGGGATTTGCTTGTCCTCAAGCAAATAGGCTTTTTTACCTAGACAATAGCAATATGAGGGTCATTTAACCTACTCTTTAAAAGTATTTTACAACACAACCTTTTAGACCTCGTAATTAAAAGCACAGAAAGCATACGCTAGCACCTCACATAAGTGTTTGGGATTCTCTCTTTCCCTCGGGTGTATAATAAATTATAACATAATGGCAAAACGGAAAATCAACACTCATTACCTGTCATAGCATATAAATTACCATAGGCTTGGTAAGGATCAAACCTCCACCGCTAGGCACAAGCATTATTCATTACTATCTAAGAGGTCTTTTAAAGGGTTGTGGGGTGTAGGTGTAAGATAACATATAATGGAAACGGAAATGGATGGGATACATTTGGGTGAATTTGAAGTGGAAGGGATAGCTAATTATTTACACGAATACACGCTGGTTTGGTTGCTAAGCCAATACTCAGACGAAGATATAAAAACTCTACATAACTCTAAATAAATCTTTTTTTAATAACATAATACATCATAACATGGGGTTTATAATACGTACCCCTACACTTGAGCTATTACATACTCGATATTTACAATCTAACTAATGACCCGATTTAAGGTGGATCAAAATAACATGGAGATCATCTAACAAATATATGTGGGTATTGACTTAACTTTTCTTCCCTATTCGTCCGTGAAATAAATACTACCATGAATCCCAATCGTCCCAAAACTGTATTTACAAGGATAAGGGTGGGGGAACCCTTTAAGGGGCCAATCCGGGGTTGTTTGTACTCAAGTAATTAATTGGGTTAAACACCATAAATGATACTAAAAGCGAGCACATACAAGGTAGGCTAAGGCGATTTAATGATTGGTTTAAGGGTGACAATGTTCTTCATTAATAGTCCGGCTTAACTAGAAAATTACAAGAACCGTGAAAAAGGATAGGCTCGAAGGGTTGTACTAGGGGTATCATACACTAAAAATGAGTGCATGGCAAAGGTGTAGGATAGTTATATGATCGGTGTGACCATCATAACAATTACAGGCTTAAAACATGGGTTAGTCTAGTGCCTTTCTTATCAAGAAAATCCTAATACTTATTATGCTGGTTCAAAATGCATCACAAAAACAAGGTCTAGAATTTAATATACTACCGGTACATTCATATAATTTAATACCGATCTCAATGCTCCAGAAAAGGCGACAAAGACCACACGTACACATCATAACGGGACGGAAATGACAATATGATTGGCACTCCTTATCTCGAGAAGCTAAAGGTATAAACTATCTTGGTATCAATAATAGATACCTGAATTCCTATAGATCTAAAGGCGAACCTCACATTTTTGGGGTGGAATTTTGAGGGTTTTTATGCTAGTCATATACATTTCTATCAATGAGACGCTATTAATACTCGGTTTTTGTTGGTATGTGTAATAAAAAAATTAATTTTGGTTAAAATTACCTTTTTAGGCTATGTTTCGATATATTACCCATCATTTCAAGGACAAAGCAAATGGAAAATGAAAAAATAGTTTCCAAGACTTATTTTCCCCTACACTTAAGTTGAACATTGTCCTAAATGTTCTATAGAAGTACCCGTAAAAACAAATAAAGGGAAAAGAAAACAAGTAAAAGAAACTAGTACTCCCCTGGTTTGCTCAAAAATAGAGAAGAAACATGCAATAAATGGTTAAATCTTCCTCCAAGAATCATCCAATGAAACTTCCTAAGATACTTCAAGCTTCTTCTCATCAATTTAGAAACCTGTAATCAAAGACAAAGACAACTACACCAATCATAAAATGTGCGATATAATAATATAAAGTGTGAAATTAGGTTTGACTCTATAGAGCAGTAAAGATAGGATGCGAGAATTGTTAAACTCGTGGTTTTCCAGGTTTATAAAAGAATTACAACTTTCTTTAAGTGTTGCTTGTACATGTTTTATTTTCAAATATGCTTAAATTTTCCATGGTTTTCCTTGCTAAATGGGCGTGTGATGTGTCGAGCATATCCTGACCGTCACAAGTGTCGTGGTGACAGGCGTCACCATGTAATCGCGTTGACGCCGTTTCCCACGCTGTGAAAAAACTTGCTCATTTTTCGTTTTTGATGAAAAATTTCCTGCACTCATTCATTTATGTTATTTTCTTGTACAAAATGCTGCATAAATACCTGAGAATTAACAATTCAATCATATGACTCTAAACTGACGCGAATTAATCTAAAAAATTTATTTTGAATGTTTGAATTTGGTTCTAAAAACCAGATAATTCCCCTACACTTATTTTACTACAAAATACATTTGATTGCAAATAAGACGGAGTTACAAACAAACAAAGCATGATTGCAAACTAATTCAAACATAATAAAACAAACAATAAAGAGTTAAAACACATGACACTCCTAATATGCGGGAAAAATAAATATTGGGTTGCCTCCCAAAAAGCGCTTTTCTTTATTTACGAGTCTTGTGGCTAGACTCGAAGTCACACGTCAAGTGTTGTAGAAATGGTCCAAGTCGATGATTTCCCTTGGACTTTCCCTTTCGGAGAGATTCCTAGTGGTCGGGATTGATTTCAGGGTTTTGGTAAACTCCTCTCCGTCCGGGTCAATCTGTCTAATCTTGGCAAGCCATGCTCCATCTCCGTTTTTAGGCGGTTTGTCCCAATTAATTGGGTTTTCAATTAAGCTCTCCGACTCCCACATATTACTCTTAAGGTTAATGGGTATTGCTCCAAACAATTCTACCATCCTCCTAAACACTAAGGTATCCTTAAAAGGATTGAGCTCGGCATCTCTAGCAATTTCTCATTCTTCGGGTAAATGGTAGTCTAAGAAGTCCTTCCTAGCATAATAAGGGGTTCGTACGCCTACTCCATCCGAGCAAGGTCGTGGTTTGTATGATTTCCTTTTTCCAAGTGTGGTCTAATATGGTGCTTCCTCTTCACCTAAGTCGACTCCTTTTACTCCGAATACCGACCTAGTGATTCCTTCTCCCACCGCTATTTTGGCCATCCTACAATCTATAACTGCATTAGTGGTAGCTAGGAATCTTCTTCCTCCTAGCAAAGGGGTTTCGGGGTCCTTCTTCATATCGATCACGTAGAAATCATTTAATATTTTTAGTTTACCTATGTGGACTTCTACGTCTTTAACAATCCCAATGGGGTAGGATTTGGTTCCGTCAGCCAATCCAAAGATATGATCAGTCTCTTCTAATAGTCCAATATTAAGCTTTTTTAAAAGGTAAAGTGGGATTATGTTTACGCATGATCCTAGATCGGCCAAGGTGTCAAAAGGTTTTGAGTCCCCTAATCTACAAGGTAGAGTGAATAGTCCAAGGTCTTCCATCTTTGCGGGTACTTCACCTTGGACAATTGTTGATCCATTTTTGCCTAGTTCTAAGCTCTCTACGTATTGATCCAATATAGAGTTATAGATTGGAGAGTGAGCTAGGACTTTGAGAACCGGTAGGTTAAGATGTAAATCCTGGAATTCATCTTCAAGAGTTGGTTCGGGTTCTTCCAGTTGTTGCGGTTCGATCCCCATCCCGGTTTGCAGCAGGCTTGCCTAGGAAGTGTTTGCCTCCTTGAAATGTGCTTTGATAGCATTAATTGAAGTGGAGGGGTGAGAAAAGCATTGAGGATCAATTGTTGGGTAAGAACGAGCAGACAAAACTGGGGAAGCATTTAGTTTTAGGTTCTTGACCGTATCGCTAGGTAGGGCTCCCGCTATTCGATCGGTGATGGCCTTCAACACTGTGTCGATTTTGTTGATCATCTCGCTTTGTTGTTGTTTGAAATCGGCTTCAAACTTGGACAATCTAACGTCTTGAGATGCCATGAAGTTAGATACCAATCCTTCTAGATTTGACTGATTGTTAAAGCTTTGAGGACGGTTGTTGAAGGAATGGTTTGGGATTGAACCGTTAGGTTGGAATCGGTTAGGTGGGTTTGAAAAATTATTTTGAGAAATTTGGGGTTGCCTCCACCTAAGGTTTGGGTGACTTCTCCATGATGGATTATAGGTATCACCAAGATTGTTTTGCTCGGGCTTGAAAGTGTACCACTTACCTCCCGCTTCATTGGTACACGAGGATATGTATTCAACAAAGGCTTGTTCTCGATCTTCCATGCAATATTGAGTGTCGTGAGGACCACTACAGATTTCACATGAGGTAGTGACTTTGTTCACTTGAGTAGGTTGCGTCGGATCAAGATGAGCTTCCATCAAGCGTTGGACTTGATTTTCGAGCTCGATTAGACAGCGGTCGGATGTAGTCAGGACACCTTGAGGCAAAGCGATTGCCTTGACCGGCTTATTGAAATCCCTTGGGTCGTTCCAACTTTCATTGTCATAGAGGGCTAGGTCCTCTAATAATTCCTAGGATTCTTCGGTGTTTAGGTCACGAAGCTTACCATCGGCCGATTGGTCAATGGTTCGTCTTGTGATAGGATTGACATGGTCATAAAAAATTTGGATTTAAAGCAAACGATCAATGCTATGATGAGGGACTTTTTTTAGTAAGTCCTTGAAACGAGTCCATGCTTCAGATTGAGATTGTCCATGATGTTGTTGGAACATCAAGATAAGAAGATGCTGGGAGGTGTTGTTCTGCGGTCCTGTGCGCGGGGAATGAATGAAGGCAAGGAACGGAGTAATATGTTCCTGCCCATGTGGCTGATGGTTCCTATGGTTCTTCTTTTTGGGGGCTTTCGTTCTTTTGTTGTTAAATTGTGTGTTGCAGGTTTTGTTTAGTTATGTTAGAGATCGGTTGTTAGTGGGTGGTGGGGGTTGTAGGGTTTTGAGAGGATATGTTTGGTTTTTTTTGGGGCGTATCTATGATTTAGGTAATATGGCTGTGGTGGTTTGATAGTGTAGGATTTTTTGTATTGATGTTTTGTTTTTTTGGCGCTTGTGGGTTAGTATTTTTGATTTTGTTTAGGGTTGCTTGTCTCTTTTTTGTGAATGGGGTTGAGTTGGTGGTTTGATTTTTTGAGAAGTGTAAACAGTTAATTGTTGTTATTAAAATTTTTATAAAAATTTTAGTAAATATTTTGTGAACATAGTATCTGGCTAGTGGTATGACGGAATATCTTTTGTGATGGTTGTGATGAGGGATAACTGCCGGTAGGGGCTTGGTATATTGGAAGTGGTTTAAGGGGTTAGGCGAGTGTGTATCGTGTATTGGGGTTTAGGTTGGGTGAGGTTGAATTTTTGATGGTCCGGTTGTTTTGCGTGATTTGGTCGGGGGTTGAATGTCGGGATTGTATGGTGCAGGTTTTTTTGGGGGTTGTTCTGTTTCGTGGGAGGATGGGTGCCGTGTTCTATGTTGTTTACGGTCTCTTGTTTGGTTTTGGTTTGAGCGGAGGTCAAGTTGTACATTTTTAGCAGGATTTATGTGAGTGGAGTTGTTTTTTTCGGAGCTTAGGCTGTGTGGTGCGGGGTGTGTTTGATTATGGTATTTACTGTATTTATATGGTATTTTAGTTGTCCGCTTACTTACGTTATGGTAGTTTGATGGTGTGTAGGTTGTGTGGTTGAGTTTTTATGGGGTTCTGACTCTGAACATTAGTTACCGGTTGTCCGGTAGTATGGTTACATGAATGTCAAAACGAAATCTAAGTAGTGAATTTAATTTTTAATTCTATTTTTATAACCGGCTTCATATAGTCTATCTTATCATATTATCGAATTAAGCATTATAATCATTGTCTATTTGAAAATTTCATTAAAACAAAACTAATAAGGTTAAGACTTTCATTAATTAGTTAGAATTCTTCACCACAAATTCAAATGTAAAAACTAAAATTTTTTCTGAATTTTTATAAATTAGTCAAAACTTATATGAAATTTAAAATCTCATAAAAATGTGATAAAGCAGGGTTCATTTCGTTATTAAAATAAAAACCCATAAAACATATTAAATATAGTAATTGAATTTAAAAATTTTAAAATTGTAATTTTAAAAACAACCCATGAAATATAATAATTGCGATCCATAAATATCGACTCAATACATTATTCTATATAATTTATCATAACACAAGACGTTTCAAGCCAATTGCTAGTTTGATCGCGAAAGGAAAATTGAAATAACCCATAGGCTCGTTCTTTCTCTATTTTCACCGTCAAGGTCAAGTGAGTCCACTAGTTTTAAGAAATCCTTAAGGTGTTGGTTGATCTCGGACGGAAGTCGGGATATGAGCATCCGTTTTTGCACCAATCGGATGGTGTCGATCGAAGAGGTACCAAGTTGTTCCCTACGGGGAGCTTAATGGTATTCCTGTAGCCCTCGTGGCTAAGTTTGGAGTAGTCTCCAAGAGTACAGATAGGATTCTCGTCTCCCATGGTGGTTGACGAGAATGGATTATGAAACAATTAACACAAAGAAAAGATAAACTCCGAGAAAACTAATATGCGGAAATTAAATTCTCACTTGAAAGGATTCAAGCAAGTAGAACTAAGCTAAACTATGATCAAAACCTAACTATTCCCCACGCAGAGACGCCAAAAACTTGATGCGAAGGGACTTCTACAAGAAGTTTTACAACTCCCTAGGCAGAGTAACTAACCGTTGTAGTAGTATAGGCAAGACTCGGGGGTTGTTATCGTTCTCTAGGGGAATAGGTTGGGAAGGCTTGATCACGGTCTAACAAAATTCTAGGGGTTAAGAGAAGATTATTTTTGTGTTTTTATATTTATATTAAAGCAGGTAAATCTATGGTTTGAGAGGTTGGTTTGGTTTTAGCTATAAAACTAGATGATAAACTACGCTAATGGTGTTACCAATATAATAAAAATATTATATTAATTTAAGCATGTATTACTCCTTAGAGTGCTTCTCCTAGTGTTGTTGCTTTTTCACACTTGTGATGACCTATGTAACTATTTCCTAAGTCATGAACAGATTACACGAACCCGTCGTCTACTTAATATTCCGTTGAGGCAACGCACAAGTAAGGTAGTATGAAGACTATTACAAGGCCTCCAAGAGTATATTAAATGATTTGAAATATATTAAAAGTGGATCAACCATATAAGGGGCAAGGTAGTATGAAAGAATGTGTTACCCATTAGATCCTTTTACACAAATCATGTCTTCCCCTATACATATTTATCAACAGCGATACAGACAATAAGCTTGGTTTTCTAAATGTAACATGCTTATTCATCACAGAAGCACACATCAAGATCTACATTCTGGTTTCATAACAATAATTAAATGAACACACTAAGGAGTTTAGCAGCATCGGGTTAAATGATTTTAAAGCAAGAAAAATAAATAATCAAACAACAAGACATATTGAATGATTAAGATAATCTTACTTGATTAAAACAAGAATTAAAGGAGTTACAATAGGGTTTTGAAGCCCTTAAATCGTCCTAATAAGCTGCCAAACTATCTAAGGTTCGTCTCCCTTTTTTACTCTAAAGTTACACACTTAAAACCCTAATTTCGAGTTTGTATATATAGAAAAATCACTGCGACAGCGTCGCGTTTTAATCGTGACGTCGTTGTGAAGTAGAATATTCTAGATCTTGGGCTGGGTCATGCGAGTTGACGCCGTCATGATTCCTTGTGACACCGTCATGGGATTTATCGTGATGGTGTCACATGTATCTTGTAACGCCGTCTTCAGCCGCTGAGAACATAATCTTGAGAGATGTTGGTGTAGGTCCGTAGTCTTGTTCGTTTCTTCTCTAAATGAGCCCAAGTCACGTGTATTTCCTCCAAATGCCTTCCAGATGCTAAATACCTGAAAAGGAACGATTAAGTACCTATTTTGGGCATAAATGCACGATTTAAGAGGTTAAATGACCCCGAAAAAGTATATAAAATGACACCTCATCAGCAGCATCCGTTGAAGCTCAAATTTCCTTAATTAAATTAGGGTTTTCATCATGTGTTTTTGCAGATTCAGCCATAAACTTGCTTAATGACTCTTCCATTGTTTGTCTTTGTTCTTGATACGAAGGATTTCCATTATCTCTTTGGTAGAATCCCGAAGCCGCTGCTCTATGTCTTCCTCCTTGGGGGAATGGTACTCCAAATTAAGTGTAGTATGCTTCTTCAAGTGTTTTTCCTTCCTCCTTTAGTGGACAATACTTAGTGTAGTGCAGTCCACCTCATGATTCACACCCTACTTGAGCAACATAAACTTTTTCATTCACTTTCTTAATCTCCCTTCCAAGGTTGTTTAGTTGAGCTTGAATATTAGCTAATCCATCAAAAGTATCAGTACTTCTAGTCCTAATAGATGTTCCATTGTGCCATTTTTTAGAATGATTAGCCATATATTAGATGGCTTTCTTAGCATCAGTAGCCTTCATAGATGGTATGGCACCATTGGAATCAAGAATTTGTCTAGTAGGCATATCCAATCCCTTGTAAACAAGATCACTTCCAACATATCTGTTAAGTAATATTGAGGACATCTCAATAATAGTTCCTTGAATCGTTCCCAAGCTTGGTAAAGAGTCTCGTCAGGATCTTGCTGAAAGTTATTATTTTCCTTCATCTTTTTAGCAGTTCGGGCAGGTGGACAGTATTTTCTCAAAATTTTTGCCTTAAGAGTTTCCCAAGTGACAACTGAACCAGCTGGTTCATTCCTTTAGACATCTATTTGTGGCTTCAATAAGCGACATATGGAAAACTCGAAGCATTATTTGATCTTGAGTCACTTCAGGTATATGAAATAACTCAACAATCTCAAGAACCTTTTCAATGTGTTCATTTGCATCTTCATTATCTAATCCACTGAAAGTATTATCATTTAATTCCTTGAGAAACTGGCCCTTCAATTCAAACCTAGCATTTTCATTAATCTTAGGCCTAGCAATACCCGATCTATAATCCTCTCGGGTCTTAGTCATGTATTCCTCCATAGTTGGTTCCCTCATTGCTTCTGTAACTTCTTCTTCACACTGATCTTTGAGATCAAAAAATAAATCAAATTTCGGTGAACTCGAATAATCAAGACTCGTTGCCTTGAAAATCTTCCTTGCTGAACGTAGTACTCGTTCCGATTCTTTGTAAGGTGTAAAGAGCTCTTTGTTCGAACTCCTGGTCATGCACTACCTGAAACAAAGGATAAACAATCAATAGGATATGCTCGGAAGAAAGAAAATACAGAAAACTAAACACGAGAATGGAATACAAAAAATTAAGTCTGCTGCTATATCAGATGATCGATAAGACGTATTCAATTAACTTAATACGCCATATTGATCGTTTGAATAGAACACATTGTATTGGTTTCGGAAGGAGGATACACCGTATTTAATGGGATGAATACGCCGTATTGGTTATTCAACCAGAATAGTAACAGAAAAGAAAAACAATGCAGAAAAACACACAATTATGCAAAATTATACAATGCAAACTAATCTACTGACACAAACAATTAAAGATATAAAATTATACAAAAAATTACACTAAACTAAAAATACTAATAAACAAGAATTAAACAAACTCACTCCCTGATAGCGGCGCTAAAAACTTGATGTGTCGTTGTGCGTAGGTAATTTATTATTCAAGGTTTTTATTTATATTTTGCCAACTTTACCTATTAAAAACACTAACCCGCAGTGTACCTGATCAGTTGTAGGTTCGTTGGTAAGTAGGGTGTCGATCACTAAGAGCGAGTGTTAATACTTAAATCTAACAGTATTTTAGTTATCTAAGTTAGTCCTAATTAATCCAATGTTAAATCTAAGTTAAACCTAAACTAACGCAAAAGGGGGGGTTTTCAGCCTGAGAGACTGGCACGAGTTTGGGTTTACTTAAACTAAGAGGGCGGCGATTAACACACAAAAGTTGATAGACAAAAGATAAATAAGCGGTCATGCCTAATATAAGGAAAAATTAATAATCATATTTAATCTAATAAAACACATGTTTTGTTTATAAGTGCAATGACTGTCTTATCTCGTTGGTGACATATCATTCCTAGGTTTAGACGATACTTCTTCCTAAACCATAGATGTGCCAATTCTGTCACAATTAAACACATCCGCATAAAACATTCATAGTTGATTTTAATCTATCTTATGAGACAATAATGGTGACGGCTCATTATATACTTGTAGTCCACTGTCCATATCTTTACCCAAGGAATCAGAACGTTATTTGTTAGTCCTAGGTTACTTGCTAGTCTACCTATTCACTAAACCAAGGGAAAAGACTAACAATATTTGTGATCCTATTATTCTAGATATATAAATTGCTTATATGGAGAGCCATCCCGGTATCTAGTTAACGCTCTATTTGTATTCCTAGATCCAGTTGAATGATAGGTCGCATACTTAAGTACGTAAACGAGTATAAATTGGTAAACATAAGGCAACTCACAACGAATAAGCATACAATTTAAATAAACAAACCAAACATTAAATTATCATAAATATGGCTAATACCTAAAGGTATTAGCCAATAGCCATTGTAACACAAATGTCATAGATGAACGATTAAAGTAAACTAAACGATAATGAAATCGACCAATACTAAAAACCCAACGCGTATTTAGAGTATAGAAGTTACAAGGGTTTCCTATGAATTGAAGTGCTTTGCAGGACCTTCTTGGCTTCTCTTCTCTTCTGAAAATCAAACTTGGTGGTTAATGCCTCTTCTCAGTATTTGGTCTCCTTAAAATTCGTATTAGGGTTTGGTATTTATAGAGTCTGGAAATTAGTCAATACGCCGTATTAAAAGAGTTCAATATGGCGTATTAGGGTTTCTTGGGGTTGGCTCCACGATTATTATATTCTAGAATATTCAGTGACTTGTACTTGAATACGGCGTATGGCTTCATCTGGATACGGCGTATAAATATTCTCTTCGTGGATGCTAAGTGAAGTTTAGGGCACGGATACGCCGTATCTTCCTTGATGGATACGGCGTATAGGTTGTCAAAACAATGCTCTTCATGGTTTCTTCGTTTAAGCTCCAAAATGCGTGCTGATAACGCCCAAATTATACATGTTTTCGGGTGCGTTATTTATATATATTATATCATTTCTCTTGAACTTTCAATACATATAGCATAGAATTATGTACAGGTTCACTAGAAGACATTCCAAAGCTTAAAGATTTAAATATCAAGTGTTTATGCTACCAAAAATGAAGAACAAAGAAAAGAAGAAGGACTTAAAGCAAAATTTCACACAAAGTACGCCGCACTTTCCTCCGAAGTACGACGCACTTTCTATCGAAGTTAATGAAGCAGCAAATACACGAAGTACGCCGCACTTTCCTCTGAAGTACGACACACTTTCCCTCATAAATTTAATATGAGTGCATTAATTAGCAAAGTACGCCACACTTCCCAACTAAGTGCGGCGCACTTTTGCCCGATTTCAGCCTATAAATAGAGCCAAAATTCTCACATATTTCATCAACTCATTCTCACACACTCATATCTTAATCATTCATCCATTCCTTCACACATTCACTCTTACACCATCATATCTCATTTTATCCAAAAAAAACACCACCAACTCTTGAAGATTACGATCAAACTACGAAGAACAAAGAAGAACATCATACTATTTAGAAGAATAAAGGTTGTAATTTGAATCTATACTTATTATGGGTGGAGTTTTGATCCATATTCCAACCCGGATATAGTATGTTTCTTGTTTGTCTACGAAAATCTTGTTATGAAATTTCATAGCCATGAAGACTAAGATCCTCCTGACTACTCGGTAAGATAAAATTATTACGAAGCATTTGGTATAATAACGATCTTGTTTAATCTTAAGCTTCGTTAAAATCCTATCGTATCTGACCTTGTTAACTTTGTTTATCAACTTTGATTATATACTCACACCGGTATAGGTCGAAAGACCCATTGTGTTCTATATAGTTTTAAAGATTTGTCTATGATCTTTATCGTCTGTGATGAGAAATCCACTTATGTTATTTGATAAGCAAAAGAGATTTGACATAATAGTAACTGGATTATTTGAGTGAACATCATGCTAAAATCAATTAACTAAGGCAAAGTCCTTAAGTTACGTAATTTGAGAAAACATTTTCTGATGAGAAAATAACTTTTTGTCAATTACGAAGTCCTAAGTCTAATATCGAACGCGAGCGTCACCATTGCATATGAATTATAGTGAAAGTTATTCGAGTAGTCATATTTCCTCACAAGTGTTAAAGTGGAGGGGGGGAGAGAGTAGAGGGAAGCAGCTGATTATTCAACACTACCAAATCCCTGTGGACGACTAGGTCTAACCTAAAAAAGATTAATACTACATTACGTGGGTTATACTTTAAACCCGTGTTCCCTAATAATAAAATTGGTATTTTTAGTCATATAGAATTTTAAGCTTTGAAACACATCAAAGTTTTTGGCGCCGCTGCCAGGGATTTCAAAGTTGTTCTGTAATCAAACTTTTAAAAATAATTTTTAACATTTCCTATTTTCAAATCGCCATACAGTTTTCTGGCAAACTGATCCCAAACAAATTCTCTATTGGATGCATACACGTGCTTCCAATTCTGAACTTGTTGAACCATTACCTGAACCTGAACGTGCTCTGAATCGGAGACTTCGTCGACGAAACAGAAGAGTTTCGTTCGATCAAAGAAACAATCCCCCTTAACATCCGAGAGTTATCTATCCGTCAATTCTCAACATCAATTACTTTCGTCACTTTCTCATTACCCTTTAAAACCTCTATCCCATGGATGAGGAACCCATGTGGGTTGTTGAACGTGTTGTCGCTTTGACTCCCGGTTCTGCAATCACCATTCCTTAAACCGCAAACGAATTTTCCATTATAGGTAACCACTTGACTTTTATCAAAGGAAACCAATTTGATGGTAGAACCAAAACCGACCCTCACAAACACATTCACGAATTCCTCAGAATCTGTGATATGTTTAAATACAAAGACACCGAGAATAAAGCTGTCCGTCTAATGATGTTTCCCCTATCACTCACTGGAGAAGCAAAAACCTGGCTGGACGAACTCAACGAAGGAACCATAGAAATATAGGGTAAACTTCGAACCGCTTTCATTAGCCGATTCTTTCCCCTAGCTCTTTTTGATCGACTCCTTGGAGAAATCCGAGCCTTTTCCAAACATGAAAACGAATCTCTAACCGACGCTTGGCTTCGTATGAAGGAAATGCTCAGAAACTGCCATGGTCATAATCTATCCAAAGGCAATATTATCAAAATCTTTTACCATGGTCTCAACAAAATAACCTAAGAGGTTCTAAATGCCACAGCCGGTGGTATTTTCCTCTATAAAACACCAAATCAAGCTTATCAGCTTCTCGAAGATAAAGTCTTACTCAAGCTCGACTGGGCTAAAAATCAAAAAACAAAATCAACTCTTAAGAAAACTGTTGCTTTCGCCAATGAAGGTAGCAGTAATTCTGATACTAACAAAATTATGGCCTAAATGGATGTCATGGCCATGAAAATGGATGCTTAGTATAAAGACTTTCAATCTCGTTTAAAACAACCAAACCTAGACGATGATGACATACCCATGTCATGTGAAGAAGAAGTCAAATTCATGCAAATATTTCGTCGTACTCGTTTTTACAATGATTCCCGTGACCGTGATTCCAACCGCGATAACTGGTGTTCAAGCAGAAGAAACGATTATAACCGAGACAATTATCAATCTCACTCTGATGATAAACCAGATCTTCAAAAGCAACTCATCAATTTCATAAAAGCTTAACATTCAACAAACTCTTTTGTCAAAGACACTTTTATGGAACTCAAGAACAAACTCGAAACAACAACCAAAAACCATCAAGCGTCAATTAAAAATCTCGAAGCTAAATTCGACAGATTTACTGACAAAAATCTGCTCGACCTTCTGGATCTCTCCCTAGTAACACTCAACCTAACCCAAAAGCTAGTTCATCTAAACCTTACCAACTACCACAAGCTCGAAACAAGCATGTGAATGCTGTATTTACACGAAGTGGTAAATCCTATGACCCACCAGTCAACCCAAATGATCAACAAAATGAGTATGAAACTCCCATTAACTTTGATAGCGATGATAAAGACGATGAACCTACACCTCAACCTAAACCTAAAAATTCAAAACCAGTCAAAGAAACACCGATACCCAAACCATATAAACAAAAAATTCCATATCCTTGGCGCCTTAGAAAAGAAAAAATGGAAGCTCAATATGGAAAATTCTTTGACATGATCTGAGCCGTTCGTATCAACGTACCTCTTGTCGACGTTTTAGCCGGAATGCCCAATTATGGAAAATTTCTCAAAGAACTCATAAATAACAAGCATCAAATCAAACAAATTTCTGCCGCTTTTCTAAGCGATGAAAGTTCCAAAATACTTCAAAACAAAGTTCCATCGAAACTTGGAAACCCCGGAAGTTTTCTAATTCCATGTAATTTCAACAAAGCTTTCTCATGTAATGATTTAGCCGACCTTGGTACTAGCATTAATCTCATGCCATATTCCTTATACGCAAAATTATCGCTCGAAACTCTCAAACCTACTAAAATGAGCGTAAGGTTAGCCGAGTGATCATTACAATACCCTATTGGAATAGCTGAAAATATGCTCATGAAAGTTGGTAAATTCATCTTTCCAGCCGATTTCGTTATCTTAGAAATGGATGAAGACAGTAAAGTTCCCCTTATCTTAGGAAGACCTTTTCTTCACACTACCGATGTAGTAATTCGAGTTAAACAAAAGCAACTCAATCTCGGAGTTGGGACTGAATGAATGATCTTGCATATTGACTCTGCAATGAAACATTCCTACTCAAACGATGACACATGTTTCAGTATTGACGTAATTGATGAAATCTTAGAAGAAGATTTTGATGCTCTTCTCGATGAAAGTAGTAAAATTCTACATTCCATCGAAAGAACCATCCTCGAAGAAAAACTCTTTGCTGAATTTGATGAATTTATGGCAATGAATACTGATGAAAATTCTGAATCTGAATCCGATACCGAAGAACCACCATTCAAAAAGATCACTTTTAACCCCAATTACAAGATCAAAACATCTCTTGAAGAACCTCGTATGGATCTTGAACTCAAACGTCTTCCTGATAACTTGAAATATGTATTCTTGGAAGAACCCTCTTTTCTTCCTGTTATCATATCATCTCAGCTTTCTGAAGAAGACAAAAACAAACTCGTATCTTTTTGTAAAACCACAGACATTACTGGAATCTGTCTATCTTTTTGTAAACATAAAATTCAACTCTTAGAAGACAAAAAAACAGTTGTTCAAAAACAAAGAAAATTAAACCCAAACATGCAAGAAGTTGTAAAAAAGAAATAGTTAAACTACTTGATACATGTATCATTTATCCAATTGCAGATAGCCCTTGGGTAAGCCCCATTCACTGTGTACCAAAGAAAGGTGGTATTACAGTTGTTACTAACGAAAGAAATGAACTTGTCCCAACAAGAACTGTTACAGGTTGGCGAGTATGTATCTATTATTGAAAACTCAATAAAGCAACTGCAAAAGATCATTTCCCTCTACCGTTTATGGATCAAATGTTAGAAAGACTCGCAGAAAATAAATACTTCTGTTTCCTTGATGGTTTTTCCGGATACTTTCAAATACCAATCGATCATATGGACTAAGAAAAAACAACGCTCACATGTCCTTTTGGTACATTTGCTTATAGAAGAATGTCGTTCGGTTTATTTAATGCTCCAGCTACTTTCCAAAGGTGTATGCTGGCCATATTTCATGACATGATCAAAGAATCAGTAGAAGTATTCATGGACGACATCTCCATCTTTGAAAGCTCTGTTAATCACTGCCTAAACAATCTTGATAAATTGCTTTAGCGTTGCGAAGATGCACATCTTGTCCTTAACTGGGAAAAATGTCACTTTATGGTTAAAGAAGGAATTGTGCTTGGATACAAAGTACCTGAAGCAGGGCTCGAAGTCGATAAAGCAAAGATCGAAGTAATCTCCAAACTTCCACCACCCACTAATATCAAAGGTATTATAAGCTTTTTAGGACACGCCGGTTTTTACCGAAGATTCATTAAAGATTTCTTAAAAATTGCCCGTCCTCTTACCAAGTTACTCAAAAAATACACTTTGTTTGAATTCAATGAAGAATGTCACAATGCATTCGAATTATTAAAAGAAAAGCTCACATGTGCTCCTGTGATCGTAAGCCCAAATTGGAGTCTTCCATTCGAACTCATGTGTGATGCAAATGATTTCGCAGTCGAAGCAATCTTAGGTCAAAAAGAAGGTAGAAATTTTCACCCAATATATTTTGCAAGCAAAACTCTTAATGCAGCTTAGCAGAATTATACAATCACTGAAAAAGAACTTATAGATGTAGTCTTCGCTTTTGATAAATCCCGATCCTATTTGGTATTATCAAAGACAATCGTGCACACTGATCACTCAGCTTTAAGGCACTTATTTAAGAAACAAGATGCTAAACCACGCCTTATTCGCTGGATCCTGCTCTTGCAAGAATTTGATATAGAAATAAAAGATAGAAAAGGTATAGAAAATGTTGCAGCCGACCACTTATCCCGAATTGAAAATGAAGAAACAAGTGATGACAGTGAAGTCGATGATAACTTTCCTAGAGAAACCCTTATGGAAATTAACACCAAAGATGACCCATGGTTTGCAGACTTTGCAAATTATTTAGTAAGTGACATAATACCTAAAGGAATGACATACCAACAAAAGAACAAATTTTTCTCTGACCTCAAACACTACTTTTGGGAAGAACCTAACCTTTTCAAAGTATGTTCTGACGGTATGATTAGACGTTGTGTCTCAGAACCAGAAACCCAAACCATTTTAGATCAATGTCACCACGGACCGACCGGTGGACATTATGGACCAAACACAACTGCTAAAAAAGTCTTAGACTCGGGTTTTTACTGGCCAACAATCATCAAAGAAGCTCATAATCAAGTCTGCCTTTGCGAAGCATGCCAAAAGACAGGAAATATTTCAAAACGTGATGAGATGCCCTTAAACAATATTTAAGTATGCGAAATTTTCGACATATGGGGTATCGATTTTATGAGACCTTTTAGACATTTTCTACACAAAATCATAGCAAGTTCAAATCAATGTTAGTCACTGTCGACATACAAGTTTGAATATATGTTAGTCGCCGTCGACTACGTTTCTAAATGGGCCGAAGCACAAGCTTTACCAACAAACAATGCCAGAGTTGTTATTACTTTTTTGAAGAAACTATTATGCGGTTTCGGAATGGCCAAAGCTCTCATAAACGACCGAGGAACTTATTTCTGCAACAAAATAATGAAAAGATATGGAGTTAACCAACGATTCTCTACATCATACCACCCTCAAACGAGTGGTCAAGTTGAAAACACAAACAGTGCTCTTAAAAGGATTCTTGATAAGACTGTTAAAGACAATCATGCTATCTGGTCAAGAAAACTTGATGACGCTCTGTGGGCTTTTCGTACTGCTTACAAAACACCAACCGATACAACACCATACAAACTCATATATGGAAAGAACTGCCACCTGCCATTTGAAATTAAACACCATGCATACTGGGCCTTGAAGAATTGTAACCCAGATCTCATCGCTGCTGGTGAGAAAAGAATGTTTCAATTACACTAGTTAGACCAATTCAGACATCAAGCCTATGAAACTCTCGTCTCTACAAGGCAAGAACCAAAGTCTGGCACGACAGGAAACTCAAGATAAGAAAAGAATTCAAACACGAAAACAAAGTGTTGCTCTTTCACTCAAAGTATAAATTCAAACAACCTAAACTTAGATCTCGCTGGCTAGGGCCGTACGTAGTGAAACATCAATATCCATCCGGATATGTTGAACTATATGGAAACGATGAAAAAACATTTATTGTTAACGGCCACCGACTCAAGTTATACCATGAAGAAGAAGAATATAATGAAACAATGGAAGCAATCACTCCCTTCTTTCTAAAAATTAAGCGCTTCTCAAAAGGCAACCCGTGCTTTACTTAAGTGTAGAGGAGTCCCTCCTCCACTGGTATAATTTATTTATTTTCTAAAAAAACAAAATATATTTTCTTTTGTGTGCTTTTGTGTGTTTTATTTATTTACAGGAAGTTTAAAAAAATGAGAGAAGAAATTATAAAGTATGCTCAAGAATAAGCTCTCTCGCAACTATACATCTCTATGCCCCAGGAAGTACAGTTTTCCCTTATATTTCCCTATTTTCTAGTATCATTTATCACATTAGGGGCAATGTTCAACTTAAGTGTGGAGGGGAGCCAAATAAGAAAAATTAATCATATCCCTCCATGTTTGCCCCATCAATTTTTTTTCTCTAACTAATATTTTATGAAAATATTTTATTGATATATATGCTTTCAATTGTTAAAGTTTATTTTTCAGCTGATTATTCAACACTACGCAAATCCCTGTAGACGACCGAGTCTTACCTAAAAAAGTTTAGACTACATACATGGGTTATACTTTTACCTGTGTGCTTCCCTATAATAAAATTGGTATTTTCAGTCATTATAAATTTAAAACTTTTAAAACACATCACTCCTGACCACCCTTCTTGCTAGCAAGAACCTTTATATCAACTCTATCTTTGGTGGTGATGTGTGTTTTCCAAGCTTTAAATTTATAATAACTAGAAATACCAATTTTTACTAAAAACACAACACTCAAGAAGTATACCCATTCGTGTATAGTATAGCTTTAGGTAAGTCCAGTTCGTTCCACGGGAATTAAAGTTTTCACAGATTGTAATTAAGGTGCTGAGGTTAATAAGATTGTCACGGATCAAATTAACTAAGACATACATAAATTGAATATTGCAAAGAAAGCAATGAAGTGATGATTCAACAAGGAATTAAAGTATGTTTGTTTAGGAAATGATCACTTAGATAATGATGTGTTTGGAAAAGTGTTTATAAGTTTAGAAAATAGAGTTATCACAAGTTATAAATCCTTTCGGCCTTTAAATATAACTAGTGATTATATCGATTAATAACAACAAATCCTTTCGGCCTTTATAAGTTATTATAACCAATATATTTAGTGTAATGATAAAACATAAGTTTATAAGTATCCTTTCGGCCTTTACACTTAGAAAATCATGTTTAACCATTTCAATAAACACATATCCAAACGCTTCATATCCAAGATCACATTATGCTCAAACAAACATAAGATTACTACTCCATAATCAAAGTAACAAAACACATAACATTCATCATGAATTCAATAAAGTTCATATTCAAAGGATAAACAAGATTTATACCAACTTCAAGAGCAAATGTTGATGATTTCATAAGTTTTCCCAACGAAAACTATATTACATTCAAAGTAAACCCAGAAACTATGAACAATTCTGTCACAATCACTTATAGATTCGAATTACACTTCAATGCTACTTCCTTGGATGGATTATAATATGGGAATTGATGGTGGATAGTGGTGGTGGTAGTCGATGGTGGGTGATGGATGGTTTGAGGGGGTGTTTGGATCTTTGGTTTGGTCAAGCAAGATCACTAAAAACATCTATTCTAATTGTGTTCTAAACGGAAGGGTGAATTGTGTGTGAAGTGGGATGATGTGTGTGTAAGAGATGTATGAAATGAGGAAGCCAAGGCCTCCTTTTATATGCTGAAATCGGGCAGAAGTGCGGCGCTCAAGAAATATTTTGCGGCGCACTCAAAGAGTTAATGCACTTAGCATTAATTGGGACTTAACCATTTCTTTAGGAAGTTTGAATGAAAGTGAGGTGCACAAGAAATATTGTGCAGCGTACTTGGTGACGGTGGAAAGTACGGCGCACTTGTAATAAGTGCGGCGTACTTCTTCAGTTTCTTGAATCTTTCTCTTTTAAATTGTATATGTGATGATATGATAAGATATATTTCGTCCAAAGCATCATAGGGAGGGTATTTATAGGCTAGAGATAACTTGGGGACCAAGTTAGGGATGTATGTGGATGGATTAAGGTCCATATTCGCGAATTAATTGCATCTCCATAAGGTATTTGTAAAACCAGATGCTTTGGTAATATTTCAGCTTGTGAACATTTTTCTAAGTTGTAGATAATTGAATTCTATTTCCGTGGCCGCTTGAATCAACTCAAT
>BQNB010085643.1:5215-28418 GCA_026074375.1 Tanacetum coccineum
TACACTTATTATCACATATTTTTCCTACACTTAGCAAGTTAAATCTTAAGTTATCAACATGTTCTACATTATCTATATTGAGAGAGTCATTAGAAATCGTACCTTTGCCAATGTTGTTACCGCGAAGATTACTACCAAAAATGACATTACCTCCGTTGTATGCCTTGTAAGTGGAGAAGAGCTTTTGGTTACCCATCATGTGTTTGGAGCATCCACTATCTTTTATCCACTCATCAGGTTCCAAGTCGACTCAAAGGCATATCTATTTATATAAGACAATACCTTAAATATTTGGTCCCTAATATCTCATGGGTCCAAATTTGTTAGTGCTAAACATCCTTTACATTTTATTGAAAACTAGAAGGGGGGTTGAATAGTTTACAACTTTTTAATTTAAGGTTTTAAAGTGTTTGTAAAAAGTCTAGATTCAACTTTAAATGAATTCAACACTTGCGCAATATAAACAATATACTTATCTAAACAATTAATAAGATAGTATGAGAAAATAATGCAGGACAAGAGATAAGAGTAAGAACAATCAAACCACAACGCAAGGATTTATAGTGGTTCGGTAACAAAACACCTCTTCGCCCTACTTCACTCCCCGAGCACCTAACTCGAGAGTTTTCTTCACTATGTCAACAAGCTCCCTTATGGCGGAGAAAACCATACACAACGTTGCTTACACCGATTTACGACACAAAGCTAAATGTCGAGGTCTAATCTTAGCTAGAACCAATCTATCACAACACGACTTCACTACTTGTTCACGACTTCACAACTTCACGACTTCTTCACAACTTTAAGACTTCACTTCACCACACTACTTATATCACAACTATCTAACACTACTTGGTAAGATCACCACGATCTAACTATACTTACAAAGATCGCCAAGATCTAGCTACTACATAAAAATACAAGATATACAATTAATTTACAAATATGTGATATGAATGCAACAAAGTTGCAATACACACTAAGGTGTAATACTTCTTCACTTGATGATGGAAGTATTCTTCTATTGCACTTGAGGAATTAAGCTTGGATCACTTGGAAACAAAGCTTTATGATTAAATGATCAAAAGATTTTAGAGAGGATATGTGAGCTGTTTTGAGCAGAAAGAATAAGTGCAGAAGGTGAGAAAATAGTGGGGAAAAGTCCAGTATTTATAGGACAAATTAGAGGAGCGTCAGTCTATGGGCGGTCCCCTTAAATAGGTGGGCGGTCCCCTTAAAATTAAGGGGGTTGCCCGTGTATTTAAGGGGGCCGCCATAGACTAGGGGCTCCCCAGTTTGTCTTTTATGTAGGGGGAATTTTCTGGAACTTTTCTAGCCGTTTTAGGTCCGAAAATTTGAATTTCAAAATGTTTATTTTGAATAAAACATTTCTTTTAATTTGCAGATATGTTTGTAATGTTTATCAAAAATGTTTGACTACATTTTATAAAAGTGTGAGGTTGAATAAAAATTTCCTTTGATCATAAAAAGTCACTTAAGCATTTATTTTATTTATACCTTGAACGTGATATAAATTTCAAAATGAAAAAATTTACTACTTAATTATTGTTTACGTTTAATTTTACACTTGAAACATTTTATATTTTGTGATTATCAAAACGTAAAGATGTGAAAAATATTAGTAATGTTTTTAGGCATTATATTTTATCAACATGGTCAATGGGTGTTCCACTCAAATCTGCATCCAGCTTAGGTTTAGCAGCTATTGGATTACCAATGCTATAACATTTGTCCATTTCATGTTTTTAAGTATTTCTAAAGTGTATTTGGCCTGATTTATAAAGATACCTCTTGTTGATTGGTGGATCTGAAGTCCTAGAAAGAATTTCATTTCCCCTATTAAGGACATTTCAAATCTACTGTGCTTTAATTTTTTAAATCTTTTAGAAATTTTTAGGTTTGTAGACTCGAAAATAATATCATCGACGTAAATTTGCATAATTAGAATGTCCTTCCCACATCTTATCGTAAATAAAGTAGGGTCAATAGTACCTTTAGTAAAACCTTTGGACATCAGAAAATTTGAGAGTTCATAATACCAGGCTCTAGGAGCTTGCTTCAATCCATCTGGTTGTACAACATAAACCTCTTCCTTTAGTGGACCATTAAGAAAAGACATTTTACGTCCATCTGATAGATTGGAAAGGATTTATGTGCAACATAGGCAACGAAAATCCGAACTGCTTCTAAGCGAGCGACTGATGCAAAAGATTCCTCGAAATCAATACTCTCTTCCTGAGCATACCCTTTAGCTACAAGTCATGCCTTATTGCGAATAATAGTATTGTCTTCATCTTTCTTGTTTTCCACAACCACTTTAGTTTAGTCACTGTCTTTCCATAGGGTTTGTCAATAAGTTCCCAAACTTTGAGTCTGTCAAATTGGTGAAGATCTTCCATGCGTGATCAGCCATTGCTTTCTTAATGTTTGTCAGTTCAGCAATACTCACTGCGAGCACGAACATACACATTTCAGGATCTGTAGACAGTTGTCTTGTTGTTTGCACTAGCTTTGATGGATTTCCACGAACTTGTTCTAACAGGTGATCTTTAGTCCAATGGTAGTCGAAACGATGACGTCGGTAGAATGTACGCATGTTTGAATTATCAACATTTCATGAGGAATACTCAGCAAGTTCTTGTACCGGTGTACAAAATAGGCTGCTAAATTCATATGGTTTAAACTGTGCATCTTCTGCTTGATCAGTGTTGTTTTTCTCAACATGAACAGTTGTTGTTGGAGTGATCGGTTATGCTGTATGTTGAACATTCGTTGTAAATTGTGTATTTTGTTGTTGAGAACTATCAGAGAGATGAAGACTTTGACACACTTTGATTTCCTGCAGTGAAATATTCTTCGAACAAAGGACTGAACAGAAAATCCAACTCTTGTTGTGACGAATCTGTTTTGTCTGCTTGAGGAGAAACAATTGGAACCATCTTTAAACTTGAAGGTTCATTGATGTGGTCATGAATTCCGAGTCCTGAAGTGTTATCATTAGGAGTCATTTGTAGTTGGGGTGTTTGCTTCCCATCAGTGATGAGTAAATAGAGTAAAATCTATTTATGCTTAATGTACTATCTTAGAATACTTATTATGCTTCATCTACAAAAAATATTATCATTTAACTTAATGTTGTTTCAGTCAAGAGATCATTATACATAACCGGGTCCACATCTTTCATATGAAAAGACGAAAATGCCCTTGTCTTCTTCCCTACCCCTTTGAAAAAACATATGTAAACTGCAACATTGCAGATCATCTTTTTACAGCATTTGCACAACAAGAAATCTCTACTTATAAGTACGATCAAACAGTTCGTGTAGACAAGTGAATCGTTCATACTCTCTTTAAGGCTATAAAATATTCACAAATTTCACTCGTCATATTTTCATAAAACTATGTCGATTCTTACTTGTGCTCGCATTTGCCCATCTTTTTCAAGTGAATAAACACCATTCATTTAAACAACCAAACACATCTATCTAAAAACCAACATAATTTCATATTCTTTGTAAGGAACCACAACCTTGAAGACAATTCATTTCCCTCGTCTTTATGATTAAGAACTTCATTGTTTTCATCAACAAATTCATCTTCTTCATCAAACATGACCCATTTAACAGACAAGACACATAACAATCAAGATTGAAGATGGGTGGCCTTGCTTTCAAGATTAGAGATGGGTTCGTTCACAGCCATGTTAAATTTCATAAGGGTTTTTTTTCACAGAATCAATTGGTTCCTCGAAAAATAGTGGTAGTGGCAGCAACTACTTCCAATTGCGCAGTTAACTTCACGAATAAGAAATATTGGTATTTTTGAAGTTCAAGGGTAGCAGAATTGAAAAAGATATAAATAGGTTATGGAGATGAAGAAGACGAAGATTAAGGTGAATTTCATGGAGAAAAATGGTGATGTATATGAAAAATGAGCTTCTATTTATAGGCAGGAAAAACCAGGGACGCTCCTCCACAATGCGATGGTTTCCTTATCAATAAGGAAACCATCCCCTATTTAAGGGAACAGTCCATACAAATGACAGCTGATTTTTGTCTTTTAGTGCCAACTGATAAATATTGTAAGATATTTCTTTTAGAAGGCAGAATTCAAATTTAAACTTATTTTAATTACTTTTGATTTTTTAAATAGTTTGTCTAAGTTTTAAAATAAATGTCTAGTTTTTTTTATATGAGAAAATGGTTATTTGATCATTACTTTAAATGTTTAATAGTCATTGTTCATTCCTTAAGTGATGTTGTGTTGATATGTATCTTTACAACTAAAAACTTTGTTTACGTAAACTTTTAAGTTAGACGTATTTGTATTTTGTCATTATCAAAACAAATAAAGACTGTGAAATATAAATAACGTTTTAAGACATTATTTGTATTAACAAGATTGATGCAAATGAAAGGAAAAGTTTTGGCATGATAAATAAAATAAGGTCTAAAGACATAGATAAGTTTTGCGAATGGACGCAAAATTTAAGCAAATAGATTTCAAGGACGAAATCTTAATAAAGGGGGATAGGGGTAGATTTGTTACATCCCACAACCGGTTCTAAGAAAATAATTGCTATAATGCCATTGAATGAGCTTGACTATGACTTTTATATGTATGAAGACTAAATATGATTGGTTAGTCAATCAAATAGTCAAACTATAAGTCAAATATGTGTAATGTGATTTTAAAAAATATTTTGTTGCTTAACTGCAAGGGAAAAGACTTAAGGAACCTAAATTGACATATCTACAAACTAATATTAGATTTTTTTATTTAAGTAGTTATGGGTTGACCTTGTTGACCATTACAAAGTATTCCAAAATGTTGTGTGAGTGTGTGTGTGTGTCGACCTAGATTAAAAGAGAAGGAAAACATAAGCTTTGATGATGATCATGAGAATGATCATATGAATGATAAAGTTGAGTTTGATTATGATGATGGGTGTGCTTAGAAACCCTTTATTATTATGTAATTTAGAGGTGTTAGAATACGTGTATGATGATATTTGACTACGAATCAAGTGATGATGTTAGTGTTGGCCATTCTTGATAGATTTAGCTTGGAATCAAGATAAGTAATTTGACTATAGCAATATGTTATATTGAGTTTGACGTGTGCTTAAACACACAACATATATATTACAAAAAACACTCTAAAAACGGACTAATAACTATAAAATATGAGTAATTATATTGCAAATATGTTTGGTATGTGTTATTATGTCTTGTAGGTACAAAGGATTGAAAACAAAGCAAAAAACGATGATTTTTGGTTAAGTTTTGACAACGTTTTCACATTTATTGAGATTCAAACGAAGTCATAAAATTACCCGAGCACTCTATTGGAAAGAGCATGAAATTACGAGTCTATCAGCTCCTTCCTCTATTTTTGAACCGGCCGATATTTTCTTATATGAACTAGTCAATTTCTATTTTGACCATTCTTTAATAAATAACGGGCTGGTCCTTATTATCCATTAAATGAAATATTATGCATATATATAAAAAGAACTCTGCTTGGCGCAGTTGGCACAAGCTTAACCCTTGAGTTCTTATCCAACAAGTCAAGGGTTCGAGCCAGGCTATGCCTGGTTTTGCTATTACCCCATTGCCACATCAGTAGCCACGTTAGCTGACATGTGGTGCCACGTGGTAACACGTGGCGGCCACATGGCTGATACGTGATGACATATTGACATGTGGCTGCCACGTGGCATGTGGGTTGATGAGGTGTCATTTTATACACTATTTCAGGGTCATTAAACCCCTTAAATCATGCAAATATGCCCAGATTACGTGCTTAATCATTTGTTTTTTATTTTTTAGCACTTGGATGGCTTTTGGAGGAAATACACGTAACTTGGGCTCATTTGGAAAATAATCGGACAAGATTACAGACCTACACCAAATCTCTTGAAGATTTATGCATACAGTGGCTGGAGACGGCGTCGCAGGCATAAAGCGACGCCGTCGTGATCTATATAGTGACGGCGTCAGGAATTTCTCAACGGCGTCAGGACGTGGCCGACTTAAAGAGGATCTAGAATCATCTACTTGGAAACGGCGTCAGGATTTCTAAGCAACGTCGTCGCATCAATATCTCTATAAATATAAATTTGTTTTTCGGGGTTTAAGTGTGTAACTTTGTATAAACATAGGGAGACGAACCCTAGTCATTCTAGCAGCTTTATAGGTCGTTTTAGGGCCTCAAAACCCTATTGTACTACCTTGAATCCATGTTTTAATCAAGTAAGTTTATTCATCATTAATAATTTAATATGTTTGTGTGTTGTTTGATTAATTTATCTTCTTGCTTTCTTTATAACATGCGAGGCTAAACCCTCCTTTGTATTTATATATGATTACATGAAACATAGGTTGTAGATCCTTTTGATGTTGCTTCTTGTTGATGAATGTGCGTGTTAGGCTTTAAAAACTAGCTTTTGTCTGTATCGCTGTTGATATGTCTAGGGAAACGCGAGTAGTGTAGAAAGGATACCATCGGTAACAGTCTTCATACTACCTTACCCCTAATATGGTTGATCCCTCTTAAGTTATTTCACATGCATTTAATATACTCTTAGGGGCCTTGTCATAGTCTTTATACTACCTTACTTATGTGTTGCCCTAACGGAATATTAAATAGACAGCAGGTTCGTGTAATCCGTTCATGACCTAGGAAATACTTACACAGATCATCACAAGTGTGACAAGGCAACAGATCTAGGAGAAGCAATATGAGGAGTAGTGCATGATTAGGTAAATACGTTTGTTTATCATAAAGTTATCACCGCTAGCATAGATTAAATGCATGTGAAATATCTTAAGAGGGATCAACCATATAAAGGGGCAAGGTAGTATGAATATTGTTACCCGATGGTATCCTTTCTACGTACTCGCGTTTCCCTAGATGTGTCTACAACGATACAGACAAAACCTGGTTTTCTAGAACCTAACGCGCAAAATCATCAATCAAGAAGCAACAATAAAAGGATCTACAATTTGACTTTCATGCAATCATAAGCAAATACAAAGGAGGGTTTAGCCTCGTATGTTATAAAGAAAGCAAAGAGATAAATCAATCACACAACACAGACATATTGAATGATTAATGATAAATAACCTTACTTGAACTAAAACATGGATTCAAGGTAGTTCAATAGGGGTTTGAGGCCCTAAAAATGACCTATGAAGCTGCTACAAGAGCTAGGGTTCGTCTCCCTAAGTTATACAAAGTTATCCCAAATGTTACACTTTTAAAACCCTAAAATCGGTTTAGTATATATAGAGATGTCGCTGCGACGGTGTCGTGTTGTAATCCTGACGCCATTGCTACGCAGATGATTCTAGATCCTCATTGAGTCGGCTATGTCATGACGCCATTACTAGATCTCTGACGCCGTCACTAGATGGATCACGACGGTGTCGCTTTATGCCTGCAACGCCGTCTTCACATTCTGTAAGCAATACTTCTTCAAGGATTTGGTGTAGGTTCGTAATCTTGTCCAATTCTTCTCCAAATGAGTCCAAGTCACGTATATTTCCTCCAAATGTCATCCAAGTGCTAAAAACCTAAAAACAAATGATTAAGCACATAATCTGGGCATATTTTCATGATTTAGGGGGTTAAATAACCCTGAAATAGTGTATAAAATGACACCTCATCAAATACCCATACACTTGGGATTTGCTTCTCCTCAAGCAAATAGGCTTTTCTACCTAGACAATAGCAATATAAGGGTCATTTAACCTACTCTTTAAAAGTATTTTACAACACAACCTTCTAGACCTCATAATTAAAAACACGAAAAGCATACACTAGCACTTCACATAAGTGTTTGGGATTCTCTCTTTCTCTCGGGTGTATAATAAATTATAACATAATGGGGAAATAGAAAATCAACACTCATTACCTGTCATAGCATATAAATTACCATAGGCTTGGTAAATGATGAAACCTTCATCGCTGGGTGCAAGCATTATTCATTACTATCCAAGAGGTCTTTTAAAGGATTGTGGGGTGTAGGTGTAAGATAACATATAATGGAAATGGAGACGGATGTGATATATTTGGGTGGCTTTGGGTGAATTTAAAGTGGAAGGGTTAGCTAATTATTTATATGAATGCACGCTAGTTTGGTTGCTAAGCCAAGACTCGGACGAAGATATACAAACTTTACACAACTCTACATTAATATCTTTCTTTTTCTTTTCTTGACTCTATGATAAACATAAGCAAATGGCAACCCGTACATTTTTTTTACTTTTTTTTATATACAAATTTTTTTCGTACACTTTTGCCCTGCCATTGCTTAAACATATAATACATCACGGGGGTTTTCTATATACACCTCTACACTTGAACTTTTACATACTCGATTATTTACAATCTAAATAATGACCCGATTTGAGATGGATCAAAATGACATGGAGCTTATTGAGCTCATCGGGGGTAATAAATTACTTATCCCCCAATTCTTCATAAGATGAATACTACCATGAATTCCAATCATCTCAAAATAGTATTTACAAGGATAAGGACTTAGCAACCGTGTACTCAATAATTGTTGGGAATTATAATTTGATGATTACAAAACATTATATGCAACATTGAAGATAAAAGAAACAACAAGGACTTAAAGATAAATATTAAGTTAGCTTTCATAGTAAGCTAGGTTTTATGTAAACCCTAGCCCCTCTAGTATATAAAGAGAGGTAGGGTGAATAGTTTTAGTATCTAGAAAAACACAGACTTCTCAATGAGAGTCTAATAGCAAAGTGTGTGTCGTGTAATAGTTGTAGTTAGCCATAGATGAGTCATGAATCATCTATGTGCTTATTAGTTTATTAGTAGTCTTATGAATAAGAAAACCTTGTTCATAACAATGATTGTGTTCTTAATTATTCCGCTGCGTGTTTGTTAATCATTGTTATTGTATCCTAGATGGCTAGATCGTGGTTTTACAATTGGTATCAGAGCGGGTTGCTCTTGATATCTAGGATTCAAGGTTTTATAGTCGAAGAATAAATAAGAAACCTAAAATTCGTATATGGTTTCTTAGTTCGTATTTTTCTCAAAGTGACAATCTTAAAAAGAAGCTTGCGAAAAATAATAAAAGCAAAATAGGTTATATACAATGCTTTGCCAAGAATGAATATGAAGAATTTTCATGTGTTAATAGGCAAAAGGAATTGGAAAACTTTGGTAATTCACACCATCAGGTAAATAACCAAGTCAAAGATAACAAGATCGACCTTTTGGTACAAAAATATAAACAATTCGTCATTTTTGAAGATGAATATATAGATAGTGCGTTTGCAAGACTTAATATTATCATTACTAGTCTAAAAGCTATTGATGAAGGTTATTCTAGCAAGAATTATGTTAGAAAGTTTCTTAAGCCTCTAAATCCTAAATGGAGAGCAAAGGTCATGACGATTGAAGAGTAGAAAGACTTAACATCACTCTCACTTGATGAACTCATCGAGAATCTCAAAGTTCATGATATGATCATCAAGAAAGATTCTAAAATAGTCAAAGCTAAGGGAGAAAGAAAATCTCTTGCTTTAAAGGCTAAGAAAGAATCTAGTGATGAGGAGTGTTTTGACTTCCGAAATAAAGGACGAAGAATACGCCCAGGCGGTTAGAGACTTCAAGAAGTTTTTTAAGAGAAGAGGTAGATTCGTGAGGCAATCTCAGAACGACAAAAAGACGTTCCAAAGAAGCCAAGATGACAAGAACGGTAAATGTGATAGAAAATATTTTAGATGCGGCGATCCAAATAATCTTATTGAAGAATGTCCAAAACCACCGAAAGAGAAGAACCAAATAGCTTTCTTGGAGTGATTGCGATGAAGAAGATGATGAGAAGGTCAAAGATGAGACGTATCTCGTAGCTTAAGCATCAAATGAACTATGTTCCGAAATCCTATTCTTTTAAACCCCTCGGGGTACACGGGATGAAAACTATCAAATAGCATGATTTAGTTTTAGATAATGAATATGATAACTGTGCAAATGAGTTTAAGATAATCACTAAAAACAAAAGATTAAAAGCCGCTAGAAATAGTTTAGAAAAAGAGCTTAGTATTCTAAAAGAAAAAGTGTCTACACTCGAGAAAAACAAGGGAGTTAATCTTGAATTTGTAAAGTGTCATGTGCTTAAAATTGTGAATGAAAAACTGAAAGAGGAAGCCATTAGATTAACTAAATTTGAAAAGAGCACACATTGCTTAAATGAAACGTTAAGTAATAAAAAACCCATCGGTGATAAATTTAGTTTAGGGTTTAACTCATGTGAAACATCAACTAGCAGTAAGGAAATAAAATTGTTGAATCTCAAAAGGAACATCCTCTGTGGTATGGTCCCAAAATAAATGGTGGCCCCCTTATAGAACGACGGCCCCAACGTAGTAATTATGGACCGCCAGTATTGTTCACCTATTTTGAAAAAATCTATTTCTTTTCAAAAAAACAATTTTTGGTCCTTAGATCAAAACATTAATGGTAAAAAAGTCAAAGTTCCCTTGCTAATGAAAAATGAAGTAAAAACAATTTTATAAGCGTCGTTAAAACCCAGAGTTGGTTTTCAATACCTTATTTTAGATCACATCTCCACACCTGAAGTGTAAATTAGTAATTGATAAGTGTAAATACACCTTATCTGTTTATACAAAAATGACCCTAAATGACCCAAAACAGACTAAAAATGGCAAAGTTATGCTTGTTTTTGTGTTTTGTGTGTGCATGTACGGATAAGACAAATATCACAAGAAAACCTTCAAAAACGGGCAAACACGGATACGAGAACGGAAGAGTGTACAAAAGCCGGAAGCCAAAGTCAACCCTCAGTCAAAGTCAACACTAGAAGACAAAGACCCCAAAGTTTCAAATTCAGTCCCTTAAGTTTCAAAAGATTACACAAATTGTCCTTGAAGTCTTAATGGGCCCTTTATACTTTAAAACCTCACCCGGATCAAAAGCCCATACCCGGCCCAAAACCCTAAAGCCCATTCCCCTTTTATAAAAGTCCAGGGGCCAATTCTGCCATATTTGAAAGATGTTTAAAACACCTAAACTTTCATAAACCAAAGAGAAGGACCTAGTTTGTCGATAGCCCAAAGTTTAAATCTAATTTTTACCCGATTTCAGTTATAAAAAGGCGACAAGAAATAGTTATACTGTTCCACTCGTCTCTCCCAACGTAAACCAAGGGTCAAATCAAAAGAGGCTTCTTTTACTAATTAAAGGGTGCAAAAGTCAATTCATAGGCTAAAGTACATGCTGGCAGGGTAATCACGTAATCAAAGACCCTCATTGGTCAATCCCACAAGGGGAATGCCACGTTGGACATAAGAAAACACACGAGGAGTGAATTTTTATACTCGGGCTACTCACGGAACAAGCACAAGAGCATCACACGGATTGCCACGCTGGCAATCCGTGTGAATCCCAAGACATGATCAAACGGCCAAAAATTACTCACCAATGATTGATGGAATGTACGGTGTTGATTGGAGGGAGCGTGTACAAGGAAAGGCTAGAAGGTTCAGCTTGTGGTTATAAATAGCACACACTCACACACACATGATCATCTTCTTTTTCCTTTTTAGACCTAGTTTAGCTTTTAGATTTTTAATAGCTTATTGTAATTTTCTTTTCAATCATGTAATCAAGCTTTTAGATTAATGAAATTAAGTTTTTATCTCTAAGAAATCTGTCATTAGCTCTTGTTATTTAATCATTAAGTCTTAATAAGCAAAGTGATTATAGGCCTCACGTTTTTTAAGCTCTATTTCAGCTGTCATAAGGTCTCTAAGCTTATGATAGAGCTTAATAAGTCATTTAATCTAGTAAACATCTAAAATAAGTATAATTCCTTTGATATTTGAACTTTTAAGCTAAATGGAAGGGGAGCTTACAATGGAAGAGCTCCCATGGATTTTTACTGGCTTATTTTAAATAAGCCAGAGCTGTTGATAAGCTCTTTGAGCTCTTTTACCTTTGTTTGGCTAAGGTTCCTGTAAGTCTTCATTTAAATTCCTTTGTCCTTTAATATTTAGCTTAATAATTGCTTATTAGTGTAAATTTGCTTATTTGCTTAATTTGTATGTTTATTTGTGCTTATATGATCTTATCCTAGCTTATTAGGTATATTTGCTTTTTTGTTTTAGCTTTAATAGTTTAAAATTTGTTTAGCTTCACTTGTCTTATAAAATCACTAAAAAGCCAAAAATAGTTAGCTTAGCTTATAGCTCTTTGATTCTAGCTTAAATTAGTTATTAGATTATGTTTATCAAGATGGTTATAAGCCAATTTGTATCTGGTATTAAGGATTTGTTAATTAAATTTCAAAATCTAAGACGTAATTAAATCTGTCAAAAAGCTAAAGGGGTGTTTGGGTAAAGGTAGTTTGACCTTAAATAGTCATAGTTTTTTTGATAAAAGTTTTTGAACCAGCTTTGATTTGGTCTAAAATGGGTAGTTTAGTGATTTTCTCAAGTTAGTTTTCAAAAATTGAAAAGTTTAAGTTCATTATGGTTGTCTCAGCACCAGGGCAAATTTTCCTCTTTTCTTTGCTAGCTTAAAAGTGATCCAAGTTCTCCTAGGCTTAGAAGTGGCTTGTGTAGTGTTATAACACTCTCATTGAGTAAGTCTAGTGCAGGGGAAACCACCTTGGTTGCCTGCATTTTTGGTTTAACCAAATCTTTCAAATGCACCAGCAGTATTAACATTAAGTTAATACTGTTGGTCTTATTGAATAAAAATGAGGTTAGTTTAAATAAGTTTTAGCTTTTAAAACTCAGTAGATTTATAGATTAGATATAGGATAATTTAGGTTAAACTATTTAGAATTCCAGATATTTACTAGGTTTTTTTAGCTCTTAAATTTCATATAAATTCTTAAAAAAAACCAAAAACAGTGGTAACTAGTGTTATCCCATGTATTTAATCCATTACACAACTATGTTCTTTAGCAAAATGATAGAAAATAAGATGGAATCTTAGAGAGAGAAAGTAGAGAGAGAAAAAACTAGATTAGAGAGAAGTGGTGAGTTACAAAAGAATGAAAATGAAACCAACACCCTTCACCAAGTGTGGTGAAGGGATATTTATACTAGCCTGGCACTTGGGCTTTCTAAATGGGCCGGGCTTGGTTTAACTTGGGCTTTGAGCCCGAAACACGGACAATATTAGATTACAATCCAAGCCCGTTGAACCCGACTAGCCTATTACAATACAAGACCTAGTTTGACTTTCTAAGACCGATAACATTCTTGTTTGACTTAATATAATTAAGGCTAACAATCTCCCCCAATGTTGAGGTCTCTTTCTTCAAACTTCTCTGTATCACCGATGACATTGAAGATATGACGTTTAACGTTTATGCTTTGCCTTGTTATGGTCTTGTCTTGTTTGTAATGGCTTTGTTCATTCATGCTTTGTGATCTTGATTTTGAGCCTTTATCTTTTTGACTTTGAGTTCTTGAGATCGTTATCTTGCATCATCTCCTTGACTTGAATCATCTTGATTTGACTTCCTTGATCAACTTGTGCTCTTGACCAACATGCTCATACTTGTTACATTCTTGTTTGACATATGATTATAAGTCTAACAATCTCCCCAATTGATGATTCTTTATTTAACTTTGAGGCTCTTTGATGGTGGGGAAGATTAGAATCAACTTTTGACGTTGAGTGATTGACTTTGAAAGCTTTGGAGTATGAGCATGATGGTTTATGAAATCCGACTTCGATGGAATGAGGCTGAACACGTCGTTTATCTTGAAAATATTAAAGTAGCAACTAAAAGATGAATATGGCTTCTGTCATTCATCTTGTCTTCGGTTGCATTAACCTACGGTTTCCCATTTTATAGTATACATACTATACTATGTGATCTGTAAGATTCAAAGGAATATCTCTGAAAGGGTTTCCTATCTCAAAGCTTGGATCTTCAACACAGATGTTTTAGATTTCACTATGTTGCTAGTTTCTCATTTCCGAAACGTCTCAAAGCAATGGACAACAGGTAAGAAGTTGAATAAGATGATACTATCTTTCTGATTTAGTCTTCAATTCATTTACTGGACCAAAATTGATATAAGTTATCACTAGATGATTCATGTAAATCTTGCAAGTCACTGATGTCTGCTAAGCAGGATTTCCATCTTCAATGTGATACTTAAGTATCACTAGGTTGTTCTGGCAAGATCCTCAAGGATAATGCGTAGGACTCTTTAATTACAAATCTTAAGAACTTTATGGTGTTCAACAATGTATTTTGAACTATGTGTCCTAGAAGTTTAATACTTTGATTCTCTCTGGTCTAGACTCGATTTGTGCACTTTTGGTTTTAGTAATCGAAGGCCTGGAGCAGACTCGCCACCTATTCAATATTAACAATCTCGGAGTGAAGATGTCAATAGATAATGTGTGTATGCCGTGACAAATGAGACAAGTTTCTTTTGAGAGAAACCCGAATGGCTGGGAAGGGTTGTGCATTGCATCACTGGGTCCATGATGTCGTTTTCAATATCAACAATCATCATTGTGATTTTGATAGATTATATATTGACCCGGTTTCTGCCTAAGATGTTTGGAGGGCTTCTTTCTTTTCACCCTTTATCCATACATTTCTTTTTAATTCTTCAACCCCTTCAATGCTTACCAAGACGTCATTACTAACACCTTGTTGTGATTGTTCCAGTGTTAGCTCAATCTTAGTCGGCATTTTTCCCTTATACACATTCTTCTCCAATCATACCTAAGGACTGCTATTTCTAACTATGGAGTGTCCTTGGGTAGATCCCTCCGGTTCTGGTTGGATCGTAGGACTTATACCTAACCTAACCACCTTATGACTTCAGAATCGTCGTGAAATTAATAGGTTGTTGGGTATGAGATCGAACCATAAAACCATTTTCTGACATTGTTATTTTGTTTTCAATAATACTCCCCTACTATGTGCTACGGATTCAAAATTGTTTAGCACATGTAGGAAAGAGTTGCACTTAGAGTCTTAACAGATCCACATTCGTCTATAGCATATTTTAATCACATTTTCTCCCCTTATTTTAAATAATAAAACACTTAGTATTTGAAATACCAATTGATTAAAATTTGACATGAAAAATTCCATGGGGAGAAAAATTATACGACGATATTGCATGAATTCATTTTCCGGATTGCTCCCCTTCAACAGTATATGTGGGATACCAATATTTATTAAAACTTGACATTGGAATGAAAAATTGATATGAAACACAAAATGGTTAAAAGACGGTGTAGTGAGATGCCTTAGTGAGAATGTATATTAATAATTAACATTATAAGTTTCCACATTTTAATTTCACAAAATGTGTTTGGATACATAAAATTGACATTTATGAGATGTACCCAACACATTAAAAGGCTTTGTTTTAAAAAGAATTCATGTCACTCTTATTTTAATTGTTGCTTTTAATTGGTAGTTATAGAAAATCAAAAATATCTTTTCTCTCATTCAAATCATAATCCAAACTAAGGCGTGGTTTCAATTTCACAAGTCGTTGGTAAAACGACCCGGGTGATCATACTTCCCGGTTAAATATACGTATTATATATTATATATATCTTTTAGAATGAGCTTTTCTTATGGGAGACTTTAGGAAAGTTCTTAATTGCTCTTTTGGAATATTATAGTATATTTTATATATAGTAAAATACCCTATTAATAATTATCCTCGTCCTAAGACACCAGAACCAAAAAGGAATATTGGTCGACAAACCCAACCTCATGGTTTCCCAGTAACTTTGAACAATTTCCAATGTCAAAGTTACATGCCATGGGAAAAGTATCCTCTATTTCCACATCCCAAGCAATTACCTCAAATGCAAGGGATGTTTATCACTAACAACTTTGGACCCATGAGATATTGGGGACCAAATGTTTGAATTATTGTCTTATATAAATAGATATGTCTTGGGACTTGGAACCCGATGAGTGGATAAAGGATAGAAGATGCTCTAAACATATGATGGGTAACCAAAAGCTCTTCTCAAGCTACAAGGCATACAACGGAGGTAATGTTATTTTTGGTAGCGATCTTCGCGGTAACATCATTGGCAAAGGTATGATTTCGAATGATTCTCTCAAAATAGATAATGTAAAACATGTAGATAACTTAAGATCTAACTTGCTAAGTGTATGACAAATATGTGATAATAAGTGTAGAGTTACTTTCTCTGAACATGATAGTGAAATCACTAAGGATGGTGAGGTTATAGGTAGAGGTATTAGGAAGAAAGGCTTATATGTGATGAAATTAGGAAATAAGCCAAAAGACCAAAATTGTCTAGCAACGATTAATGAAATCTCCACGTAGTGGCATAGGAGATTAGGTCACGCTAATATGCGTCTCATTCAATCGTTAGCATCTAAGGAATTAGTTAGAAATTTACCTAAGCTTAAGTTTGATCAACACTTCTATGATGCTTGCAAAATTAGAAAACAAGCTGACACTAGTCACAAAGCTAAGAATATAGTCTTAACGACTAGATGCTTAAAACTCCTTCAAATGGATCTCTTCGGTCCATCCGTCGTACGGAGTTACAGAGGAAACCGCTACACCTTAGTCCTAGTAGATGACTACTCTAGGTATACATGGACTAGATTCCTTAAGGACAAAACTGAAGCCTTCGATCAATTTGAAATATTTAGTAAGAAAATTCAAAACCAATTAGGATATACAATAGTGTCAATAAGAACCGACCAAGGTAGGGAATTTGATAATGAGGTGCAATTTAGAGAGTTTTGTAATGCAAATGGAATTACACATAACTTCTCCGCTCCACGCACTCCTCAATCAAATGGCATGGTTGAAAGGAAAAATAGGACACTTCAAGAAATGAGTAGGACTATGTTGAATGAGCAAAGTTGGTAAACGAACACCAACATATAATACTCTCAATCGAGGTATTATCATAAATATGTTCCGGTGAACTTGAAAAGTTCCCAAATCGAATCAAAGATTTTATAACTTATCATTTGTGTCATTTATGAGGTACGACTCATCTTAAGAAGCAATTTTTAAGAGTTACCGTGAAGTAATTCGATTATTTGGTTTAAGTTGTCTTCCGTGTATCCGTTTAAAATAGATTGTTAAAAAAAATTCAAAAATCCAAAAAATTAGTGTAATTTTTGTTTACTTTTTAATTTCTTTATTTTTAGTGCATGCGCACTCGTTCTCAAGCTCGTAATTGAAATCATCGACAACAACAAATAACACCGGTTATTGTTGAGGAACCCGAGATTCCAATGGCCGACAATCGTACCATGGCTCAAATGTTACCAAGTCCATCGAGGGTTACGATGAGGCAATTGTTGTTCCATCGATAAAATGCAAACAATTTGAGCTTAACAAATACTTTGATTAATCTTAGTTCAAAGGTAATCAATTTACGGGTTACAGACCAATCTATAATCAATCTTCGATTTTTCAACAAAGTCACTTCTACGTTTAGACATCCCGAAGTTCCGAATACAACGATTAAGCTTTTGCTTTTTCCTTTCTCTCTCGAAAGGTGAAGCCCGGACTTGGCTAGATAAAGAACCACCTCGATCGATTCTAACGTGGGATGATCTTGTCTCGAAATTCATTAATCCATTTTTTTCCCACCTTCGAAACACAAATTACTTTCGATGAAAATCACTACTTTTCTACCCAAAACCAAATGAAAGACTTTTCAAAGAAGCATTGGGGAAATCGTTTCAAAAGGGACTTCTTCGTCAATGTCCTCGTCATGGTTTCTCGACAATTACATTCAATTGATACGTTCTACAACTCTTTGAAATACCAATGGATCCAGATGCTTTAGATTCTGCGCATGGGTTGGAAATTTTCTAGATAGATGCCTCGTGAATGGTTTAGCATCTATTGAGAGTAAATCCAGGTATCGGTTATTTAAGAAGTCGTTTCTGCAATTTGAACCCAACGTGTGAGTACGAATAGCTCTCTTTATACTTCTACACCTTCTATTTCTTTTTGAAAATTTCAACAACTCGCGCTCTTTGAAAGGACAATTGGATATTCAAATGAGCCGATATTAGAGAAGATGATTAGTACGACTCCTTGCTACCGTCAAAGCAAGTCGGGAGTTTGTGTTAATGTGGTTCAAAACCATAATTTCAAATAAATTCTCCGTTAACAAGGATGATTTCCCGGTTAGTTTTCAATGGATAACATTCAATCATTTCTAACAAAACGCCGGTTGGCAACTTTGTTTCAAAGGAATCCTCCTAAATAGGCAATCAAATGAGACCACCAGTTTTAATCAACAATGTTCAAAACAAACCAAGGAAACCAAAACCGATATCATGGAGACATTTCAATTCGAATTAAAATCGTGGAGTGGTAATTTCACAAAACCGTCAAAACAATCGTGGAAGCCGTTTATCAAGGCTCCCATCATACCAACCACCATCAGACTTCAAACCCCTGTATATCAGCTCCAACGCCCAAATTCAAGGTGTATTTTGTTTCGAAAAAATCGGATTTTGAAAATTACGTCAGGCAAACGATGCGGTGTTGAAGAATGTTCGAAATCAAGGTCAAAATTTACAGAATCAAATGGCTAATGTTATGAGTTTGTTGACAAGTCTTTGTAATAATTTCAAAAATTTTGCCTCTACTTCAAATTCAGGAACTCTTCCAAGTCAAACCGTAACTAACCCTCATGAGCAAATTAATGCTATCACACACGAAGTTGGTAAAATTTGTGAAGGGACCTGCGACTCCTTTGTTCTACCCACGTTGTTTCTATTCCTTCAAAGGAACCCGAACAAAACCCGAAGACGTCAATGGACAAAGTGCAAAAACCAAGTTCAGAAAGTACCGCACAAGTCCCACCTCCGGAGAAAAAAGATCCTATTTTCATTGAAATCCCAAAATCAAAAGCAAAGAAAACCATTAATGTTGAAATTCAAGATCCTAATTCTCCAATACCTAATTCGTATCAACCTAAACTTCCATATCCCGAGAGGATGAAAGTGAGAGAGAACGATAAACCAAGTGCTCAACATAGCCGGTTCTTGAAGATGTTCAAACAACTCTGTTTAGAGATTGGATTAAAAGATGCTCTCGTCGAAATGCCAAAGTTCAACAAATGGTTAAGCTCGTTGCTAAGGAACAAAGAGAAACTTGAGGAGATCGCCATCACAACTGTAAATGCTGAATGTCCTGCTATCATCATGAACAAAGTTCCCGAGAAGCTTGAAGATCCTAAAAAATTTCTTATCCCATGTGCTTTACAAGAACTAGATAGGACTAGTGCTTTAGCCAATTTCAGAGCTAGCATTAACCTTTTACCTCATTCTATCTACAAGCAACTTGGGCTTGGAGCTTTAAAGCCTACCCGAATGACACTCGAATTGCTAATTGTTCAATTATACACCCGATGGGTATAGCCGAGGATCTTGTAGTCAGAGTCGATGGCTTCACTTTTCTTGCAGATTTTGTTGTGGTTAATTTTGAACCAAACCCGAGAGTGCCTATTATTTTAGGAAGACCTTTCCTTCACACCGCAAAAGCTCTTATTGATTTGTACGAAGAAACATTGACTTTAAGAGTAGGAAAGGAAGAACTTGTTTATTATGCCGATAAATCTGAGAAAAACGAGGAAAAGAAATTTGTTCATGCTATTTCTATCATTGATTTTTTGAAAGAAGATCCGTTTAGTGGCATTACCACTATTCCATCCGATGCTCCTTTTTCTAGTTCTTCTCCAATGAAGACTAGTGATTCTACTTTCGAGGAATTCATTGATGAATTCACTCTTCCTAACTCATTACCATCGAGTAATGACGATTCAATTCATAAGAAGGATATTCATAAAGAAACTTTTTCAAATCCTCTTTTCAAATTTGATGAAACTTCTTAACATCTAGCAACGTGGGATGAATCCTATTCTTTGAGAGAAGGATAAGGATGTCGAGATTATAGTCTTCTCCTTCCTTCACACTTACTTCACCGGAAGAAAGTGAATTGATTTTGGAAGAATAGAATTTGAAAGCTATATCTGAAAGAGATTCAGATTTCCACCAGGGAATTGATCTTAACCCCCACCCACCCTTGAAGTTTCAAGTAGCAATCCTACTTCCCCTACTCTCACCGGAGAGAAGGTTTGTTCATGGAAGACGCCGATGTTTTTCTCGTTGATCCGATTTGTATGGAGAATGATGACTCGTATTGCGATAAGGAAGAAGATAATTTGTCTTTTAGCAACGTTCTTACATAAAAAACCAAAACCTCTTTCTCGTCCTCAAGAAGTTGATGATATTAAGATGAAAGATGACAAAGTTTCAAGTCAAATACCAATTGATACCATTGTTATGCCAATAAGAATCACTTTTGATAATCCAATTGATTTTAATGATCATTTTTCCAAACCAAAGGATTTAAAAAAGGACTTAACCGTTGCATTTGATTCCACCGAGTCAAGTATTTTACCACCTCCTTTGTTAGATTCCGACTCGCCTTTCACTGCGGAGTTGTCGGCTAGTGTTACCTTGAATTCTCTCAGAAACGAGGACAAAGTATTCAAACCAGGTATACTAGTTTATCATACCATTCATGATAAAAATCTTGTAACATTGGAGAAGAATTTAAGAGAGAACATTTCCTCCGGGACTCTCTTATTTCTCAAAGAACCGTCATCTCCTCGTCCTCCACCGGAACCACCGGATGTTGAGAAATGTCTTGAACCCGAAGCGGGTATTTTGATAACCAAAGTGTTTAAGGGTGTTTCTAAACCTCATGATTTTATGGCCGATATTTTACCCACCCTTCCCACCCTTGTTTCAGATTTGACCTTCATTTCTTCATTTTTCTCCTTCGGGAGTGAAGACACCATTTTTGACCCCGGCATCATCACCTTTCCATTTTCTTATCTACAACCAGTGGCATTTTCAATGGAAGTTTCTTGTTCTAAGTGTTGCTCTCCCTAAGGACAAATTAATTCAGGGATCGAGTCGAGCTTGCGACTCGGTGAACAAAAACAAGCCGCTTCGTGGGAGTTCACCCCATGCTTATCCATTTTCTTTCTTCTTTCTATTTTCTAAATAATGTGTTGTGATGTGTTGAGGCTGTTCTCTTTCGATCTTTGTGTTTGTTGTTTGTACTTGTGATTTTTGTAGGATTGAATCAACAATTTCTGAAGCCTCTCATGTTCAGTGTTGGTTTCCCGTTTTTCACATCTGCTTCCTATACTTTGTTTGAAATTAGTTTGAGGAGATCCGATATCCTTTCATCCATTATCAATTCACGTTTATCTTTGATAATTAATAATGGTTTAGATTTTCGTCGGACCCGGCAACCTTAAACTTGAGGGACAATGTTTTCATTTTTAGTTTGGAGGAATCTATCGATTTGATGTTACCTGCTTATTGTTTTGTTCTCACGTACCCGTTTTCCCACAAAAATAGCAAAAATTTTAAATTTTTAAGTTTTTATTTGTAGAAAAAAAAATAAAAAAAAAATTAGTAGTTAAAAAAAAGGATAAAAAAAATAATAAGTGTTAAGACACGAATGTAGGTTTTTCGTTGGTGAGAATAAGAAGTAATTTTTGACACAATCGAACGTGTTGAGTTCTAGCTTTCTCCCTTAACAATTAATGATGATAGTTTGTGCTAGACTCATGTAGACTTTAAACATGCTAGACTTGAAATCATATTAGTAATGAGACTTGTGCTAATATCAAGTAGGGTTTTAAAATATGGAGTTGATTTTATATAGCTAAGTATTTGCGAATCTCTTTATTAAAGATTTAAAATTGCAAAGAATAAGAGATGATAGTGTTGATTACGAATTAGGATGCTAAACAAAGTTTTATTTGGAAAACTTAAAGGCTTATAAAAATAACTTGTAGTTTTTCTTCCCTGAAGTTCTTAAAATGATTAATTATACGTGACCACCACTAGCATTTCTCTTTAATTTTTACAAATTAGAGTTTTACTCTTAAAAGTCTAATCAACATATTCAGAGAAAAAGCTTTATCAATGAAGTCAACATCATTTGTAAATAAGAATTTTAGTTCAAGTTTATACTTTAGTTTTCTAAAGTGAAATTTTTTCTATTTGCAAAAATAATGTGTTACTTTTATAAAAAAAATAAAAATAAAAAAAGAAGAATAAAAAATGTAGTTAGTGAATAAAAGGATGCAAGTTATAAATCCTTAGTGTTAATAATTAATATACAAACTCCATACGAATAAAAGTACATGGGATTGTCGGTTCGTTTCTGATGTGACATCGAAAGAAAGGATGGAGGGTTGTATATTTGGATCGTGTATCATAATAAGTAACTAAACTACTTGTCGGAGGCGTGGCCGATGTGTCGTCGAAAGAAAAGTGATACCGATTCCTAGCCTAATAATGTAAATAGTAATAATAATGTTGCAAGTTAGAAAATAAATAGTAAAAGTTTCTTTCTCTAAAACCAAAGTATTCTTTTGAACCAACGTTTGCAAAAGTCTACAAGGCTTTTTCATTAGAAGTTCATGCGGGTCTGATTATATCTCCGGATGGAGGTGTCAAAAACCTTAGCACTTTACCCGATGATGGTGGGAAGCTGGAGAAGAAAGTCATTTATGGGGCAATATATAAACCAAGAATGTCTTAGTAAGGACGCGTTTTTGTTTGCTTTGAGTTGTGATCTTACTATGTTATTAACATATTAACCCAAAAGGCCCATGTGTAAAGCTTAGTCGGATTTCAACTATCTAAATTTGTGGATTTAATGGTTTAAATTAATTTGAACACACACACTTAAATATATGATTTATGTCGGGAAGAGAAATTCACAAGTTGTAATTATAAGTAGTCTTAGCATCTTAGCTTGTACTTAACGGTGATCTTATTTTTAAGCTTAGTTTGGGAAAAGTGAAAAATCAGGAATGATGAAGTTATCTTTCAGACACTTAATTGTGCTTTTTGTTCCATGATCCTGAAAGTTACCACCAAGGTAATGAAAAGAATACATTATGTCACACAAGAATAAGTTGTAGTCTATCAAGAAAAATCATAAAAAAATAAAAAATCTTTGAAATTGGGAAATCGAGTGTTTTATAACTTGTGATCTCTTAGCTCTCTCAAAAATAAAACTTTGCTACTTTTCAAAGGTTTAGTTTGGGGAGGTTT